>JAUMHH010213647.1:0-12584 GCA_032359455.1 Chlamys rubida | reverse complement strand
CCCAGGTACCTACTGGCCAAATATCATGACCCTGGGCCTTATGGAACTTGAGAAGAAGATTGTTAAAGCTTTTAACCCATGTTGACATTTGACATCCGACTAGCACTTAAAGTTGACCTTTGACCTCATTACTGTAATTAAGAAAACTATTTGCACTGCTGGTCTACATAACATACCGAAGTACCATGACTCTAGTCTAAATGGTTCTTAGGATATTGTTGTTTCAATATTTGAACATATTTGACCCCTGTGACATTGAAAGTAGGTCAACGTCATTTTAATGAGGAAAGTTTATAGCACTCCATCCCAGGTACCTACTGGCCAAATACCATGACCCTAGGTCCTCCAGTTCTTCAGAAGACGTCGTTTAAAAGAAAAAGTTGACGGACGGACGACGGACGCCGCAGTACGGCATAAGCTCACATGGCCATTCTGGCCAGGTGAGCTAAAAAGTAATTTTGCGTACATTTCCATAAACTGAAACGTTATACTACTCTACTCCAGCATGCTACTAGTCAAATATCATCACCCAAGGCCTCCTGATAATGAAGAAGTTGTTTAAAGTTTTTTTCTTTTACATATTTGACCCCTTTGACCTTGGAAGTAAGTCAATATCATTTATTTTGGGAGACTTTATAGTACTCCATGCGACGTACCTACTGACAAACTATCATCGCCCTAGGCCTCATGAATATTAAAAAGAAATTGTATTTTACATATTTGATCCATGTGACCTTGAAAGTAAGTAAGTCAATGTCATTTATGTGAGGAAACTTTATTGCACTCTGCCTCATGAACCTACTGGCAAATAAGCATGGCCCTAGGTCGTCCAGTTCTTAAAAAGTTGACGGACGACGGACAACGCACCATACCATAAGTTCAACTGGCACCTCGTGCTAGGCGAGCTAAAAATAAAACAAAAACCATGGTGTAACGATACTAAGCCTGTAGTATAAGCTTTCTTGATATCACTTCTTTTAACAGGTGAGCGATAAAGGCTATGTGGACAGCCGTTTAAAAAATATAAACTAGAGTATATAACACAAGGAAAAGGTGCAACGTCAGATGACTTTTAGATATTTTTATGATTTTTTGTTATTGTTTTAGCTCTTGCCGTAATGAAGCTAGTAGGAAGGACACACCAGCTAAACGACCGAAGCCATCTAATGTAGACATAAATCAAATAAAACAGGAGAATGAACAAGTAATGAGGTTGGGTAACTTTTGCGATGCTGAAACACAAACCAAGGAAATGATCCGAATGTGCAATAAAGAGTGTATGAAGATTGACGAGGAATTGCATGGGAAAATAGAGAGAGATAAGAAGAGAACAGTGGACATGGAAAAAAAGCTGACGGAGGCCATGCAAAAAGTGGATGAAACTAATGGAAAGTTAGAAGAGGCCAATATAAAGGTAGAAAAGGCTGAAAGAAAGATAGAAGAGTCTTATAGAGAGAAAGAACAGGCTAATACAGAGAAAGAACAGGCTAATAGAAAGTTAGCAGAGGCCAATAGAAAGTTGGAAGATGCTAATAGAAAGGTAGAAGAGGCTGGTAGAAAAATAGAGGAATCGTTGAGAAGAGCAGAAATTAGCCAGAAAAATGTAGCTATGGCAGGAAGACAACTTCAGGAGGCAGCACGAAAGGTAATTCAGGAATCAGAGCAGATTCATTTGAATCACGATTGAGAAAATTTCGGAGGAATGTGTATACATTTCTGCAGGGAAATGCCACGGGGGATATTGGCACAGAGGACGCAGTGGAAGATTTAGTCTTGGCAATTGTTACTGATGGTCAGCGATAGCTGTTTTCTAAACAATTGATGTTGCGTATGGCGTTGGGTCATTGCTTCTGATCAAACAGTGAAGAATATTTTACATAAATGTTATTGTATGTTTATATATACTATGCAAGTTTTGGTGTAGAGCTTTGAGTATAAAGAATGAATTAGGATATAAAATATTTCTAAATTACATTGCTACAACCATCGAGTATTGTATGCAGTGTATAGTGCGAATGAGTATATTAGTAAGGATGCCGCGAGTAATTGTCTGCGATCATTATGTCTGGCACAAAAGATAATGACTAGTTTCCAATTCAAAACCACATTCACATGTAGCATATTCAAACAGATCAAACTTTAAGTTACTGACATTGTTTTTAATTTGAGATAGTATTCGTCCCATTTCGGAAATGGTTGGTGTGGCCACCCTATAGGGGCAGAGGAGAGGGCCCCATAGGGAAAATAGAGGTAAACATTTTAAAATCCTTCTTATAGCGAAGGGATAAAGGGATTTTATCCTAATTTAATCTGAAGCATCCTGGGACCAAGGGGACTCAATTTTGTATAAACAGTACTAGTGGGTGTGGCCCCCTGGGGGCAGAGGAGCAGGGCTCAAACGGGGAAATGGAGGTAAACTTTTAAAATCCTTCTTCTAGTGTAGGGATACAGGAATTTTATCCTAATTTAGTCTAAAACATCCTTGGGCCAAGGGGACTCAATTTTGTATAAACGGTGGGTGTGCCCCCCCCCCCCTTCCCCTGGGGGCAGAGGAGTGGGGCCCAAAAGGGAAAATAGAGGTTACACCTTTAAAGTCCTTCTCCTACCATAATGATTAGGGGATTTTATCCTTATTTAGTTTGGAGCATCCTTGGTCCAAGGGGACTCAATTTTGCATAAACCGTGGGTGTGCACCTCCTGGGTGCCGAGAGTTGTGCGGCCCAATAGGGAAATATGCAGTTTAAATCTTCAAAATCTTTCTGCCACTGTACCATTCGAGATATTTTATGTAATAAGAATAATTTACCATATTTGCTTTATTGTCCAGGTGAGCAATACAGGTCCTCTGGGCCTCTTGTTTTAGTTTCTTAAACTGAGTGTTTATAGTATTAGTCTTGCTGATTATGCAGTATAAAACTTTAGGTCAAAACACAACATAGAAAGATACCGTTTGATTTGCTTTGATGAAAATATCTAATATGCAAATATTAATAGCATTTGCAAGTAAGTACTTGTTAGCCACAAAGTATTTACGTACATGTAAATGTTTGCCTGCTTTCAACATGCAGTTAGCACGTCGGTGTCATTAAGTCCCGACTTGCATTAGTTAGACGTTTATAACGCGTACGCTCTGCCGTCTTAGGTTTCCTCGTTGATCAGTTTTGTAGTAATGGGAAATAATATACTTTCCCGTTCCTTTTTATTTCACATTTTAATTGCCTTGTATCTTTATCATTTTTAAGCATCTCTTTAATCACATTATTCGGCAGCTTTATATTTTGATGTATACAGGTGTATTTACTGTATCACTTTTACTACTGGGATCTACTTTCCGGTCTTTGTATTTACATACTAGGCATTTCAATGTTGTGGTATAACTTGTCTTCAGTTAGTCGAGAACAACAAATAATGTATCAACCCAAGAATAATATTGTGTATATGATCGTGAGTAAGAATTACATATATACAGTGTACTTCTTGAAGGCATTTCCTAGTTTTAAGGTTGCTATCTGATCACTATTGTATCTTTAAATCATTTATTCTGTTTAACCAAAATAAATAACACACAAAAACAAATCCTGTCTTCTTCTTATTGAATAATAAATCTTGTCTGTGTTGGGGGGTTGGTGTCCTTAGCTTGGTTTGGAGGTCTCCTGCATCAACTTCGAACTGGTATCCCACCCTTTAATTATTTTTTTGTTTTTCTACTTCATGTGATAGTTAAACGAAACATATTCGTTAATACACGTAAAGATCTGTGTAACCTCCAATTATCTTGTAAATTTCAAACATATTTGACCCGTGACCTTATATATTTCATATATATATAGAAGAAATAACATTAACGACCGACTAAAAAACTAGCTGTTTTCACCCTTCACAGGGCTCTTCAGGTTTTAGGTAACAAAAGTGTGTCTGCTTATTACTAATAAAATGTTAAAATATCTGGTCATAAAATATAAAACAATACATGCCTTGCTGAGAATACCTTGTCATATTTCTGTGTCCAAGTGATATACAAGTACATTGTATATACCTCTGCATAATGCATCCATTACAATGAAAATATTTTCAGTATTTAACATTTTAAAGTTGGAATGTTTTCAACTTATGATATTGATTAAATACTTACGTTTACAATACCATTCATCCGACGAATCAACACAATCTTTAAAGCCATCACATCTGTCCTTCATGTCGATGCAAGCACCATTCTGACATGTAAACTGTGCCACAGAACAGTCTGCAAGAGGAGCATTATACATTTGCATAGAGTCAGACATTTCAAAAGTGTTATAAAATATGGCGATATGAAATATGCACAAATACATACATATATTTATGAGGCAGTGTTAAATTGGGGTGTATTAACATAACATTTAAGTGCAACGACTAGAACATGGCATTGCTTAACGACTATACGATAAAAACGTACTGCATTTCGCTTCATCTGATCCGTCTCTGCAGTCCAAATGTCCATCACATGTGTAAACCTCCCCAATACACTGTCCATCGTCACAAGTAAATTGCTCCTCTTTACATTTTGGTTTGCAGTTGTAGCCTTCACATTCAAATTTGCCCCGAATACATGTACTGTAAAACACGGAAAGAGTATCATTATTTATGGGAAAAGTTCAAAAAGTAGATATGAATTTACTTTTAAATAGTTAGTTGTATCATTTAATAAGTAAACATGTACATAAAGCGCTAATATATATACACATATATCTATCCACAGGATCATTTTTTTTTTTGTGAATTGAAAAAGACAGTAATGTGCTAATGAATAAGTAACCGATAACATAACTGGAGGTCAACGTGGTTATGGAAAGAGAGGATATGGATATAGGATCAGGAATTCAGAAATTAAAAAACAAACGATATAAAAAAAAATTATATCGTAGAGATATGAACTATTAGTGTCCCAACAGCTATCCATCTAGGTGGTATAATATGCAACATGATGTAAAAATAGTATTTTCTTTCACTTCACTGTAAACTTATGACTCTTTTTGATACAACTCACCATTTCATGCATTCGTGGGTTATAACAGATTTGCTTGGATGTTCGATACCATTTTCATAACACGGACATTCATCAGCCGGTATACAACCATCATCTTTGGAAAAAAAATCATTCATTTCAAATTCAAACCTTGACCCTTTTAATGGCCTATTATAATTGTATTATGCTTCCGTTCAAAACATGGAATTATATTTGTCTAAGATTGATATTCTCGTTTTATAGATTGCAAATTTTCAACACACAAAAACCCCTCAAAATGAAAACAAAATTAAATAAAAAAGTAAATATTCCTAAAAGGAATAAATATAAAACATATATTTGGTTTTAAGTAAAAGATGAAACATCAGAATTTAAGAATCCAGAGATATGTATTTACCATGTTGTATGTAGCCTTCTGGACAGAAACATCCTTCTACACACTGTGTGCTGTTACAATAAGGTTCTGGCTCGTTGCCAATGTTTCTACAAGTCTGACGACAGGGCGACATGCATGGAGTATATCGCAATCCGTTTTCACACATAATTGCTGAAAACAAATAAATCGAGAGAAATTCGTTTGAAGTGTCATACAAACATTCATATATAATCATATATAATCTCATTGTTTTGCACATTTTCGACAAACTAATATATTGCAGCAATTACAAACATCGCCATTTTATATTATAAATGTACTTTTTGTTGCTCTACGTATACGTATACGTCATGGACATAAACTTATCTAATCAAATAAATTATAATTATAAAACTCAAAGCTAAGACCTTTTTAGATACCTTCCGTAATCCACATTTTATATATGAAACAATATTGAAAAGAAGATAGGATGACACAATATCAGTACGAGAAAAAACGTTTTTAATACGCAATACAGTGCCGTCTCAGGATGTATTCACCAAGTCTGGTTTAAGTGCATAACAAAGTAGCCGATATATGCCCCGGAAACTTATAGCTCTGTATCTTTGATCGGTAGCCAAATATTTAAAGGAGGCTTCGATAGGTTATTTTGATATATGTTTCGAAAACTTGGATAGAGGGTTTAAATTCGCAAGTATACAAGCGCAAAATAATACTATATATCCTTACTTGGTTCGAAGCGGGGTATACATGTTATCTTTATATAATATACTCACGGCAGAATCGGGGTGTTCTCCATTTCACAAAAATACCAATCCTATTACATTCTTCCGCAAAATTAGCAATTGCTGTACACAAACATTCACAATCTCCTCCTTTATCACAGCTGGCAATTAAAAATAAGAAAAGACATTTAATATCATACAACAAACGTTTCAAATACAGATGATATCGAGGAAGTTTTAAAAGCGCCTATTTGCTAATCTATTAGTTAAGAAATAATATTTGCGTATATGTTGGTATTGACACCTGTCAGTTCTTTATCTCTGTCAAAAATATTATAATGATGAAAAGTATATATAAAATACTTCCATCCACTACAAATATTGCACGTTATCTACACCTACCTGCATGCGTCAAACAAGCAATCGTCATAATAGTCTTCGAAATTGCTAACTTTATCCCTGCAGGAATGGAACAGATCTCCTTCTTTTATAATTCTACAACTTTCTTCTGCCCAAGCCTTTCGGATGGACTGACCTCCCTGAAATGTACAAAAAGGTCAGTTGGAAAACTAACTGTACAACATGCTGCTTATGTCGGTTGGTATAAGAGAGTAGGAAAAGATGACCAATTATATCACAGCAATACCAGGATTAAAAATGAACTATCAAAATAGTGAATGTCTACAATGTCTAAATCAGGTATCACATGAATAGATTAGTATGGTAGTATTTTTTCGGATTAAAATGTAACTTTGAATGTGTTACCGAACATGCTATCAGCTCGTTACGGTCAGTTTCAACTTCAGGGCAGTATGTAGCTTTCCTCCAAGAATTTGCAAAAGTATTAATATCAGTTGGATCTGTAATTCCACTCTGTGACTGAAAATCGTTGTTATCAATTCCATCGAAGTTACCACACAGACCCTCTACACGTCCCTTCCATTTCGAATCAAGGAATATGAACACTCGTGTTCCTGTAGAAAGATAAAAATGATATTAATGAAGTATAAAAGTGAAACATTAAATTTAAATCGTCAAGCACAATTTACCGTATAGATTGTTAAAATGTCCATGGTGTCAAACAATTAATGCTCTTTGATAGTAGATTGTATTATTGCTTCATAATCTCATTGCACTATCTATTGCCTATTGCCTATGACGTCCCAGTTTTAGACGTTATTATAATATTTTCGTTGATGTAACTGTACTATTAAGATTCTGATAAAGGATGAAAACACATTCGATAAATCTTAACATTAACCACATAAACTAATATAATATGATCGATTAATTCAATCAGTATGATAATAATATGTGTTTCTCTAGTCAAGTAAGTAAATGGCACTGAAGCCAACCTAAAAGTTTTATATAGAACACGTAATGTTGTTGCTTGTGTCAACAACAAAAAGGACAATATTTATGTTCTGCTATACATACATGTACAAGTAACCCGAACATACCATTATCCCAAAGTACGGAGAATTCATCAAGAAACACGGATGTCCAAGGAAACTCTACAGTGATGTTGACGCCTGTGAGCTTGATAAGAGTATCGGTATTAGCAACACCATTGATTGTAAGAGGATGTCCCCGCACCAGTTGGATTGATGTCTGTCCCTTTCTGATGGTAATAGATTTTGTGCATGAAATACCAGTAGTTCCACATTCAACATTAGTGGTACTGATTTCAAATTCGTGATTGGCACTGCTTTCCCGTACAAGCGTGTATTCGCATTTCCCTTGGAAGGAGTAGTGAACTTCGTCAAATGTTTGGTAATGAGGATCTCCTGAAGCCCAGCAGACACCTTTAAAACGAAATTTAAAACAGTGTTAAGCTTTTATATGAGACGGAATACCTTATTAGTAATCAGTGTTAAGCTTTTATATGAGACGGAATACCTTATTATTAATCAATATTGACAATTTTTATGGTTCACTTTTTCCTTTGAATAAACTTTCGAAACAATTCTCCAAATGGAAAAAAAATGATAAAAATATTCGTGTATCAAATTCTGTTTATTGTTATTATTATTATGTTGTTGTTGTTTTTTTGTAATACTTGAAAACATAAAAACATATAACCGCCATGGCATTGAAGAATATCATATTTTCAAAACGAATGAATAAATATGTTGAGCAGAATAAATGCGTGACAAAAAAAATATGATTTCGGTTAGTGCAGCCACATTGAAAACATCGATAAGCTCAGCCATACCTGGACAATCCGTCTCGCTTATCTTTAACCAATGCCTGTTCACACAGCGACTGAAGTTAACAAAATGTGTTTTAGTGAATAGTTTATTTACAAAAAACACATTTGGCAAATAAAATGACTCATCTATGAAGAATTTATATTCAATATTTGACAATATCATCACTTTCCGCCCTGTTTTCTAAATAAAATAAGATAAATAAAATTGGAATAATTTCTTAAGAATTGAGGTTTCATTCAACAAAACATTATAAATACTTGAAACACATGCAAAGCATATTATGAAACCCGTTTCTTGCGCATATATCACTGCTTATCGGCTTACACAGTTAAAAAGATCATATATAATACATAAATAAATATATGTTTATATATAGAAATGCACTCACTATGTTTTGCAAGAATCCTCAAATAGTGAATTGGGTTCAAAGTACTCTCCTCCCCGTGTGCACGGACAAAGGTCTTTCTTCACGCATCGCCCCTGCATAAATAATACGGTTTTCGTAAAGTAAAACGATATTCTACTAGGAGAAGTACATGCAACATAAGGCAACAAAATTTTCTAAATGAAATTTAAATACTGATTAGATATGTAAAAACAAATATTTGTTATATTAAATTGAAAGTTTATCATGCTAAATGTAAAATATATATTGCCTGAGAAAAGACGATTAACTGTATACTCTGATGTTATACAATTTACAAAACTATGATTTTACACAAATTCTGGCTTTGAGATGGACCAAGGCATAGTATGTTAGTGGCGTTCATTACATTAATACCTTTTATAGCAAATACACAATTATCTGATACAAGTTATAAAATACGAGAAAAAAAAACGATGAAATATTACATATTGAAAGTTTCATGATAATTAATTTAATGTTAGGTATGTATGTTTGTCAGCACAGAATGTGCTTTCACTGATGTCGACTGGTCTTGAATTGCACAGCAGTAGAGGTGGGAGAAGTACACGATTCCAGTATATTTGTAATTCTGTATATGTCAGCACTGAATACATATAAAGATGCTATGTCCATGAATAAATCATACATGTATATGTTACACTGTGTTATGTTTATACGGTTAAAAATCATTCATGGAGTTTTTTAGAAACATTATTATTGGATTCCTGTTAGCCCAACAACACCGAACAGGTCATTAGGGCTACTAAAAAGCAGATGAAATATGTTAAAGGAAATGACATCAAACAAACAAAAAAGTACTAAAATTATCTTCTACTCCTCCTGTGCCCTTGGCTGTATGATTGGTATAACGTCCTAATGATTGCGTCTCTGCCAGAAACATGCAGGTTTTGTATTATTAAAGTATCCTTGTTAATGATATTGGAATTGTTTTTATGAAATTATATAAAATTGGTACGATTGCACATTGGCGACTACACTCTTGCAGGTAAGTGTACATTGCAAGCGATAACCAACCATACTGATTAACCAATCCATTCATATTTAAACATGTAAGTTGTACTAAATACTGCATATTTATGTCGAACGCATGTGAGTCTTTGATAACAACTGTTATTGGATATACGTAAACTATATTATTTTACTATAAATTGTCTGACTCAGCACTGACTCTATTAACAACACTTTAGCAATCGACCGACTCAATTTTGGAGATTATGAAAATCAAAATTGGATGTTACGAAAGACCGAATATGCATAAAATATGCTAAATTCACTTTACACAATATATTACTTACATTATGCGTTTTGTATGTATTTTCAGGACATCCGCATCCATCGTACGTGATTGCAGAGGAGCATGCCACGGACCGGTCAATAGTGTCACATGTTGGTTCACAACCTGTGATGGACATCCTATATATCTGGGTTTTCGGACAGATGATGTCTTCGTCGCAGTGTTCGTTGTCACAAGACCATGTTGCGTTTTCACAAGTACTGCAACAATCAAGATATATTTGAAATAGTATGAATCATGAGTGATTTATAAAAGGGATATTTGAACAAATCAACTTGGTAAAATTCTCAAATCATCAAGGAGGAAGAAAAGATTTAAGTTCACTCGCTGTATTCAAGAAAAAATATCATATATAATACTTGACACCATTGAATTATGTTATATGTAGTAAAACATTGGCAGCTTTACCAGTTTTAAAGTCCCAAAAATGAAATTTGTTTTATCCTGAAATATTTTTTTTCTTCTTCCGCAGTGATTTTTTCTGCACATTTTCTTGGGAAAGTAAAAGGCGGATTTCAATTAAAATAAATAATAATAATATAATAGTTCGAGGTTCTTATATACCGCTTTATCACAACCTAGTTCGTAGGTCGTCTCAAAGCGGTTCACAAATAGTATCCATTGTTATAGGGCCTTTGCAACCAGCCAATATCTTTCTCAACTCCCTGGGGAGCATACAGCCAGTGCTGCCATTTCGGCACTCACAGCTAGCATTCTACAATTCTAGCACTGCCCAATTCAACCACGTACTCATTTATAGCTGAGTAGACTGGAAAAAGCGGAGTAAAGAATCTTGCTCAAATATACAACACAGTGAAGTGCCCTGACTCAAACCCGCAATCCTTTTTCGAAGCCCGGCATCCGTACCACTAGACTACCGTGCCTCTATTCATATTCAAACACCCAGCCATACTGGAATGGTTACCTTTTCCTTCTGTTATACTGTAGCAGTGTTTGAAATTGCACAAGTTGTTCTAATCTCACATTTATTATCCTTGTAAGCACTGCACCCCCCATTTCAGCTCATTTGAATCCCCCTGGGCGCTAATTACGGCGATACCGGTAGATATTTTGCAATACTTGTTGATGTACGTGTAGACTGCAGAAAAATGTCTTTCATTCATGTGTGTTATTGTCAATGATTTTGAATAATGTCATACGCATGTGTCTAACTTGTCAGAAACATTTTAACAGAAGTTGACGACAGCAGAACTTAGTGGTCGTCATGGAAACAAAAGATGAAGTGTTATGAATGGTAATAATTGTACTATAGTCGTTGAATAAGTATTATATGTTGCGAAAGATTTCCTACATTGTAGTGTGAAGTCTTTCCAATACGACCCCTGAGTATTTCAATATTCTGTCTATTCCAAGATTATGTTGTAAATGTAATCCTGTTTTAAATGAACTACCAAATACGACCTGTGTGATCTGACATCCTGTGTAATCTGACCAATATGTTGTGTCCCACAGGGTGTCGGATTAGACAGTATTTCCTGTACATATATATAGTATTATAGGAATGCTTTATGCACAGAGGAAAGCAGTTTAAGCAGCAAAGGTTAATATGTGTTCAGTTTTTATTTAATTTTGCCATAAGATGACTATGTACAACTGTAAATTTGTATTTGTTTTCTGTAGACAATGAATATTGGACATATTTCACAAAAATTGATATGACAAAAATCCTAACAATTTAACTCATTAATTTCACCCCTACATTTTTAAAATGGACATGCCCAGTCTTTGATTTGGTAAGGTTCAAATGTAACTTCATGGGTGAATGAGTTGAGAGGCTGTAGATGTGCAAGTGATGTACTTGTGCACAGTAAAATCTCGGTATAATGCTCCTTATTTTTCTTCAACCCGCTTATATTATATACCATCAACAAATTTCAATGCCTGTTTTTCTTTGTTACATAAGAATAGTTTTGTACAATTCCCTCAATTTATCGCTGGACCTCTTTATAACGCCAACATTTCTCTGGACAAATTATGGCAATATAATGAAGTGTTACTGTACAATAAAATCTCATTATACTGCCAACATTTATCAACAGAATATTTTGCATAAGAAAGAACAAGAAGCATTATATCAATGTTTTACTGTACATATTTGTCATAAGACCAATATTATTTATGCAACTTTGTACAATGCAAAGGTGTAATTTTGAAAAAAAAAAAAATACCAAATTTGTGTTTAAATTTGTGTATCATAGACCTGTACCCTTGAAGACGGCCAGGAGGCCGAAGTTTTGAACTGAGAGTGACATTATCT
Organism: Chlamys rubida; assembly: GCA_032359455.1. NCBI lineage: Eukaryota > Metazoa > Mollusca > Bivalvia > Pectinida > Pectinidae > Chlamys > Chlamys rubida. The sequence goes on along the minus strand of JAUMHH010213647.1, from coordinate 266 downwards.
TTTTTCCCTTTTGGAAATCAACTGGTGTTTACCTAAAGTTGGATTTTTTTTTATCACAGACACTTCAAACAGTCCTAAACGGGAGGACGTACCAACTGATGTTCAATGTCTTTCAAAAAAACAAAGGATCAAATGCAGAAAATAATGGATACAATTTAGCATTGATAATGTAGGCGTATTTAACTTATTAAGTAAGCTTTGTCCCGCACTTTGGCTGGTGCAGGATTTGGATTTGTACTGAGGAGTTGATGTCAAATATCCTCCTA
>JAUMHH010213636.1:0-12584 GCA_032359455.1 Chlamys rubida | reverse complement strand
TTTTGCTAAAAAAAGAGTTTCCAATGCATCATTACAATTTCTGACAGTGATTCTTGGGTTCTTATCTTTTTTCAAATCTATTAAAAGGTTTTCCATTACTTGATCTTGGAAAACAAGACAATTTCTTAATGAAAAGGTAGCACAGATTCCTAATTTTGAAATTAAGAATTTGCAAATGTATACGCTAAACTAATTTTTTTCAAGCTAATGATTATTAAAACGGTGTTGACGACCTATGTTTTATATTTTTGGAAATGTTATTAAATAGGAAGAGACAAAACACATACACATCCTCTCTCACCTTGGGGAGGGGGTGGGGGTTAGGGGAGGGGAGGGGAGGGCGCAATCTTCGTTTGTACAACATTGAGTCCTATCGATACAGGGTTCTTTCCATTTAATATCCCTTTTCTCAAACTGAATAAGTGGTGTTTTAAAACTGAAAACCCTTATTTGCGTTTGTTGATTCTCCTTGGTCCAAGAATGCACCACGCCATTTAAAACAAATCATTCAAAAGTTCTTGATTGATAGTATTGTAAATGAATATTTTATTGCTCTTTTTTTTTGCAATTTCACAAGAAATCCGATCACAGGAAACAACGATAATTTTGCAGCATCGATTGATACTTTGACCATGCCTTCTATCCTCAGTTCTAATGTTTGTTTATAAATAAACACGAATTAAGTAAATATCTAAGATCCTAAGCTTAGTATTAGATGAGGTTTGATATTCATGCCATTGTTAACGACGTACAAAGATTGCTGATTGGTTTTACAAGATGCATTCAATGTTTTTAACAGGATATGATAAATATGCTGGTTCTCAAACAGTAAAATGATTATCCGAGGAGAGGAGGCTTGTATCAACAATCCAATTCACTTAATCTTTATTTCATAAACATTCAAAGATTTTTTATTATTATTATTATTGTCTTGGTCTGATATACAATAAGCAGAGCCTGTAAATCCCTCTCTTAAATTATAGACATTACTTACACATTCTGCATAGAAATACATTCTTAAATAATAATACAGCTTTTGTTTTAAAAGTATATGTTATTATTCTGTGATCACCAATTGTTATAATTGTAATACAAAAACGGGGGCTGATACAAATAATAGCCACTCAGTCAGACATCAACACTGGTGAAATGTGCATGAAACATTCAAATTACAAACAAGTATAAATCTTATATGTCTGCCTAGGCTCTTAGAAAAAATGCGTTCAATATCGTGTTGTTGTTGTTGTTGTTGTTGATATACATTGTATCACAGGATGGCCAGCATTTCTCTTATTTGGATGACCAACAAAAGAACATGTCGTGTTGATATGTTTGTGATATGACAAATCCTATCAGTCTCTGGGGAAAAATCTCATAAAAAACATAGGTGTCTATCTTATGTTTAAGAAACATGTTTTACCTATTAAACACAGTACAGTTTCACGTATGTCTAATGACTATTATTTATTATATAAACATGTGTCTACATTATGGTAATGAATGTAGCATATTTAATGTAAAGGTGTTCATCAAATGTCTAGTAGATTACATATCACAAAATGAAATGTATAACCTGGATTACAAATATGGCAGGATAAAACCCAAAAACAAAAGTTTTAAAATATTTACAATTTAATTAAATGAAATTATGTACATGTTCACACACGATAAGTTGGAAATCAAAAACATGGGGAACGTAACTATAATCAACAATGTAAGACGTAATTATCAAAGCAAATATAAGGCTTCTGTTGAATGTACTCAAACATGTATATATTCGCACGACGCACAGCACGTAATTTAAATCATCTTCCTAAATTTCTAAAACACGCCGAGTCTTTTTAAACTCACCCTGGGTGGCTTCAGTTATCTACCCTTTTTCGGTTTTCAGATGACAATACAGAACCTTAATATTCGCAGCACATATGCTAAAACGATAATACAGAAAGCCAAAGGGTCTTCACTGTCCTCTGGGTAAAATTATAAAATATTCATATAATACCGAGAGACCCAACTTCTCATGCATACTTATTCATTGGAGTAAATGTCCCTCAATGTATATATTATGTACATGATGAACATGGAGCTAATGATTTGGTTATTACATAAAATTAGAAATGAACATTTGGGAACAAATGTTGGTATCTTCATTTGTGCTTATAGTAAATATATGTACATATATATAGAGTCAAAAGCTGAAATAGGATTCCTGCTGCCTTTATACACAACATTACCACCGAGTTCAGTATATATAGTATGTGTCAACACATTGCCTACATTGAACACCGTGGAAGATTTGATCTTGAAACCAATAGTTGAACTGACAATGTGAATTCTGTCGGCTGACAAATACACTAAGTTTGTAGTTCCGACATGCTATGGTCTGGAAATCAATTATTAGTCCGTGTCAAAAGATGCAAATGTAGGTCACTGTGGCCTTATTTTGGTATATGGCACATCACTCTCCCTTTCTCCCTATCTCCTCTTCATATATTGTTAGTAAAAGTGTTCTTACTCACCATTTAAGTATGTGTTTAGACCCCTGATTACTTACCAAATGAAGAGATGTGTATCTTTCGTCTAGGGACCTACATGGCTTGGGACCCTAAATTACATATGGTTTAAAGAGGCATCTAACTTATATTGCGAGTCTCTGGATTACTGCCAACGAACAATGTAAAATAGAGCTCAATTTATCTGAACAGAAATCAAATAAGGTTTAGGGTTTAATCACATCGTATATAAAGGGGACTTTATTGCTTGTGTATTTTTTTTTTAAATCAGCTCGAAAATGTACATATCATATAACAAAACAATAAATCAAACAACACATTCACACAAGTGAGTGATTCAGTTCCTTCAGGTATAGGAGTATCAAGGAGGTTTGTGTATTATTATCTTAATTGGAACTAAGTTTTGTTATCGCAATAAAGTAAGATTCCCGGCACTTTTGTCTTCTTACGCTTGGTCATGTAAACTGTTCTACTCACAATGTGTGTGTAACAGTCTCAGAGCTCAGACCTCGAAACCTGTTATAAATAAAATCATGAAAATGAATACCCTTAAAAAATGTCTGTAAGTGTTGATCAATTTACGACTGGGACATATACACGGTATAGTGCTATATAAATGGGAACTTGTTAACACCTACATTTCCAACAAAAAATTCTTTTATGTATTTTTGACTAAGAAGCGTTATCAGAAACATTCATCTTTTTTCGTTGAGTGTATAGAACAAGTAAAAAGAGTTAACGTAATTAGTGATTTATTTTACATTAGACATACCTACCCCTATTTCTCTGGGGCTACTCCAATACCGGCAATAAGTCATCAAGGTGACAGCAGAGCTCTCTCAGCTCGGCATAGCCACGAATTACATCTTTTTTCTTCTTCGTTGGGTCAAGGCGTTTCAATAGGTTTTTGTAGTTTGTGATTGACTTTGAAAAGTTTCGCATTTTCTCGTTAATCTTCTCGTTCAACATGTTAAATATGATGTATTCAAGATAAGCCGAAGTATATGAATTTTTAAGAATTTGTTCTGTCCATCGATTAAGGTGCTCTAATTTATTGGCCCTATATTTAGAAATCTTTTGATGCTGTTTTCTTTTCAGGACTGCAAGCGTAACTGGAAGAACTGTTACCACTCCCGCGATGCCCAACGGAATCCAAAGTGGAGAAGTTAACACTATAGCAGCGATTTCCTTTTTGTTTAAATCGCCTGTGTTTTCTTTGGTAGGTAAATCTGTGGCGGATTCTTGTGATGATACGTTGTCCTTTTCAATATTTTTCAAAAAGCGCTCCATCTTGGCTTCCTTTTCTGTGATGTTCAGTGTGATTTTGAACAGCTGGTCCATCAGGTCCCCTGACTCTGACTTGCATTCTTCTACGTAGTCACCAATTGCTTTCAAGACGAATTTCCGAATAGCAACGCGAGCATAAAGTTTGACATCCGAATAGGCATTGTTGTTGGGGATGTCATCTTCTGTCCAGTTAAAAATCCTGTCTTTGTTTGCAGCATCATTAAGATATTGATGAACACGCTTGGCAATTGACGTTTTGACCGTTTCTAAGGCATCGATATTTCTTTTCTCCTTCAAGAAAAAATGTATAGTTGTTTATTATTTAAGTTCGTATTTACCTTGAATGAAACTACATAAGGCTAAACAAGAGTCCTGCACACTATATCAACAACACGAGGCAAATGTGCCGCAAAGCTCACATTGTTTCAAGGGCCGTATTGTTTTAGGGACAAGTTTGAAGTCAATGACTGGTTCTATTCTAGACAAGAAGTAAACGTTTCTCAAACAATCAGAAAGCAGATCGTCAGATAAGAACATCTAGAAAACTTAGGCGGGACCTAATACCACGAGCTATATACAGCGGTTTAAGTCTTTCTCGGTAGAAGTAGTTCCTAAGAATAAGTTGCAAACAAAGAAGCGAATCAGGGGTTAGGATTGCAATTGTGGTTAAATAGATCAGCACGTCAATTACTTCTTCATTAAGACGTCCATCCTTGATTCTTGGATCGCTACAACTAGTGCGAACACTTATGCAGAAAATGTGTACAGAGTTTAGATTCAAACATTTCAGCTATTCTTCAGAGGAAGTTGAAATGTCCTAGCGAATTTTTGAATTGTTTTAAAAAGTAGCATCACTTGATCAGAACCTCACAAGGAACATTTATCGTAAATTAATTGCTTAAAAAATGTCTCTCCAAATCAGCAACCAGCGTGACATCTTAGATTTGCTATCACAAATAAAGTTACATGTACACCACTTGGTGGAGAATTTATAAAACATATTTGTTCTGAGTTTGGAGTCAATTCGTTCAATACTTGTTGATACGAATTAAACATCTCAGCCGATTGAGTGAGGATCAGCTATCTTTGGTTTTCCAGACTCACAAGAAAAAGTCAACATTATACAGATCATTTGACTAAGCTTTGAGTTAATTACTTTGATCGTTTTTGAGAAGGTCCAAAAAAGTCTCAGCCAATCAGGGGCCAAGACAGGCAGCGTTTGAATTCGGGTTCGGAAAGAAAACAAACAAATTTTGGTCAGGTCCTCATTGGAATAAAAAAAACGAATCAAGTGAGAAGTCAATCGCTTCGATGGTTCTTGAGCTGACGTTTAATCATTTCAGTCAATCACAGGCTGTACGAAAATCGTTGTTATTGAGATTGGCACGAAAAGCAACAAAACGTGTTGTGGGACTCTTACAAAGCATCTCTACCAAGTTTGGAATCTATCACTTCAGTAGCCGTTGTGATGTAACCGGAAATGTTATATTTTGTTTACACGACGGAAGACAGAATGTGCCCGACGGTGGACGAATGCGGATAACAATTGCCTACATGATCGAACACGTGACCTTAAATAATGAAAGAGGTGTATATATTTTGCAGATATCGTTACCAGAGAGATGGCTTAATGACTGATCTGGTTTGCCAATTTCAGTTGGACTTTATAGACATTTTTCACTTTTTATGAAAGTAGTTTTGACCAATCTGATTAGCAATGCCCTTCCATATGGTGGTAATTAAGATCATAATGAAATAATTTTTACTCAAATCACTGCTTACATCTTTTTTTTGGAAATGGCATTCGGCAGTGATAAATGTTCGTATAGTAATATCGTTCTTTAGTCAATACGACATACACGATTATTACATTAACGTTTAAGTAAAGCATTCAAGGAAACACACTATAATTATAGAATGACATTGGGTACCTAGAATGTGTAAACAATGTACGGAATGTATTTTTTAATGACATAAAATAAGTGATAGTGAAAAACGTTTTAGACAACAAATGTACACTAATAACCTCACTTTATTTACAAACCGCACTAAGGTATCTTTTCTAGTTTTCAACTATTGGACTGGGTATTTTTTCGAAAAATAATTTTATATTTTTTTCAAATGTCACGGGCTAATTCAAACCTGAATGTTCTTGTGTGTGCCTTATATCTCTTTTCCCTCCTAGATACTGCTAATACTAACATTCCTTTTAGATATACAAACATATGGCAATGGTATTCCTTGATAAGTACCTGTTCATATGTAGATTCGAGTTCTGCGATGAGTATCTGGAGGATCGAGGCTTTCATCTCTTTGTCTTTAGATGATAGTCCGGAGACATTTTCCACTGTATCTAGACAGGTTTTTAAATATTTTAAAAACTTGTCAATGTACCCTTGACGAAAAAAAACACATTTCATTTAATTGTACCACATACTGAATATATACCGATGTTTATGATATACAAATTAAAATAATTTATTACACCGTGGACTTGTGAAAGATATGAAAATATTAGTCACACTCGTGAAATATATATGGTATAACTGAAGACACTGTTAGATATCCTATATATGCCATATATCATGTTTGATGAATCAGAAATGGGTGTTCCATACCATACAATCCGTATTTCACGTAAATCCCCCCCGATCGGAATGGGGATGAGTGATTCATCTCGTTTTCTTTTTTTATATAAGACATCATTCCGAAGGAGGGATCATTGAGTGACTAGGGATTGTCTTGTAAAATAGCAGGCGTAAATTGTTACATAGAAGCATGATATCAATTCATTCTTCGATCATGTGTTGAAAAACACTTGGATCATATCAATTTTGATTTAAACATTCATATTGGCCACGTCAGTTCTAGTCAAATATACCCATGCTTGAGGAAAGATGGAAGTACGAGTTCGGTCTTTTTCATTAGAAAAAGGTTACAGGACAGAGTTTGCAACGTTCACTCCACCGCGATCAGTTTGAAAAGTCACAATGCGAACAAATCCACACGCGAGAATTTCTACTATAACAGTACACAGAGCAAATGCAACTCTGTATCTGTATCGGCAGATACACCGTTCTGAGTTGCACATTAGTCCTAAATGTATTTGGCTACATTCCGATCTTTCCGTCGTCCTGAAATATATTGTATAACGTTGATTTTTGCGAAAAAGAACAGTTCAAAACATTTAGTATCGTGAGGTCCTGCTCACACTTCAGATAAACTGTATCGTTTGGCTGATTTTAGCAAATATCGTCTGCTTAGGTTGATATACCTAAGTGGTGCACAGGTAACTGAATATACAATTGGCTAAACACTTAGATTTTTCGCTTGGTTTCAACAAAAATTGTCTGCTACTGGTGCGTAGATACCTCAGCTGATAATGTGTAACTAATAATTATTTCACATCTAAGAATTTCCTATTTACCAAAAACGTTGCATTTTCCTTCTTTATAGATATTTTAATCTTACGTGTATATGAAATAAGACATTTACACACTAATGATAAAATGTTAAATTAAGCAACTTTACTATGAGGGCTTTCAGGTAAACCCGTATCAATACACCCGTCATCATCGGAAAAAAAAGTTCCACTCAGAGTATTTTCCCTTCTATATAGAGAATAAAGCTGGCAAATCGATTTTCCTTGCTTAGAGTAACATTCCATGTCAAGTTATTATTATTCAATGTTCGGGGATTTATTCATAGGCTTCGTGGCCCATCAATTGGACACACATTGTGAGACTATGCGTATTAAATTCCTGGATGACAATACCGTTAGAGTATAGATTTGCAATGTAAAATAGATTCGACGCAAGGTAATCCCTCGTCCCTATGTAATCAATAGATCGTTGGAGGTCATGTGCATGTGTAGATATTACGGTTCTCTAGACATATCGTTATGTGCATAGTATCCGGTTGTATTGAATTGACAGTACTGTAGATATCTACAACGGTTTACTATAAAACTGAGCCGCAAAAATAAAAAAATAAAAAAACAAACTCTGAGATAAAAATGACTAGCAAATATATATATCAACATGTTTTTTTTGTTACGATAATTTTTAAAACCAGGGACCACATTTATGTCACTGATCACATGCTCAAGCATGGTATTTTGCTCAAACCAATTTCTTGTTCCAGTTATGAATTAATGAAAAAGTCTTGTTTTGTCAAAGATTTGGAAACATATTAAGGGACTTAAAGCCGAATACTGTTTTCAATTTTTACATTGGCTTTTTAATCGTTTGACACGATTTAGATAATTACAAGAAAGCTGGTTAGAGCACATAATCCATGCTTGAGCGTGAGGTCGGTTACATGAATATGAGCCCAGAAAAACTAAATGTAATCTTGATTATTTTCGTCCTATAAACACCTCGTGACAAAGTCGCCTAATAAAACTGTGTCCTACAAGTAACACTCTCGTGCGAATAGCAGCCATTAAGTTAGTCACATATCAAACAAACAAAACGTATACTCAATTTTGTTTCCTCTCTGATCGACGAGCCCTCAGAATCCTGTCCGTGGGTTGAATCCCGTCTTTGTCCAAAGCATATTGATTCCACTGTCCTGAAACGTTATCCGAATGGTTCGGTCACCTTACCAACGCACAATACGTCACGGTAGCGACCAAGAAATGTATAAAACTGATTTCAAAATTAATTATCCTGAGAGCTTGATAAGTGTACAAATGCAGTTTCTGCCTGATGCGGGGATATGTTCTATAGTAAGATAGCGTCACCTCTGGCCCTTTGACCAATCAGTGACCAGCCTCAGAAACCCTGATGCTGTCATCAACAGCTAATCACCGAACCGCATATTGCGCCCACAATTCAAGCTTCAAAATTAAATTAAAATAACAGTAAATCTAAAAAACTTGTTATGACGTTACGAGCATAAATTAAGCTAATTGCTTAGCTGCCTTTTACAGTCCGTTGTTTAACTTTCATGTGCCTCTTATGCGAATTAGAAATCATTACCGTTTGGTATCTGTCGATGAAAGCCACTATCTTTAGAGACGAAAATACTGCGTAGAAAATCAGCCAAACTGGATACTTCATGTAGGGGGATATTATCTGTATGTGCTACCTCTCTCAAAGGGTACCAAGTTATACCCCTCTCTGGCGTGGGAGATTGTTCTGGAAAGAGTAGGGGATGAGAATGGTTGTATCTGAGAGTTCGGTCACTGGTGATAGGTCAAAAGGTAGTACATGTTATACAAATCTGAAGTTCCGGTTGAAAACACACTAACTCAGTGATTTTTGGAAAAGATACACACCATGTTCATGTTCAAATGTAAGTTTGATGTATTTTCTTTTTATAAATCAATGCTTAAAAACGCGTTAAAACGTCTAAAAAAAGCTACAAAATTGCTGATTAGTCAATTAAGACAAGAACTCAAAGTGACTCCTACTACTAAGGTCCTTAATTCCCTTGTCCTGACAAGGGAATTAAGGACCTTACCAGAAATGCGCATTTAAAAAACATGTTTTTGTGAAAGCACAGATATTTTTTCTTCGTACATTTCCTGTGTTAAAAGTTAATTAAATTTAGTAATGTTTTTGGTCTTGAGCAATAATAATTATGAAAAATATAAATGCCTATAGTCGGACAGTGGATGACATTTAAGTAAATAATGCAAATGGTATTTGTTCTCAATCCCTGAAATTACATAATCTGTTTTGACGCACAATACATTCAATCTCCTAAGCCCTATAAAACTATTTCGATTCCTATGTTTAAATTATTTGCATCATGATTGTTTTTGGATCATTTATCAATTCTTTTTTTCCTTCAAAATCAGTAACAAGCAGATTTAAAGGATATATAAACATCGTTTTCCCTGTTTTAATTTGATTTACAATATGTTACAGTCAGTAAGTGTATATCTGGTCTACAGACAGTGTATACCAAGTATAAGTCATGCTTCAGTCATTCATATTTATTTACTATCATTTGAATACGTTATACCATAGTTGTAGTTACATGTACCATGTAAATCGTGCATTGAAATATACAAAACAAAATAAATTTTGTGATATTTTAAATATATCATTTGTTACTATTTGAAACCATTCTGTTTTCGAAACTATCTGATCTGATATTCCCTAAAGTATATAATTACTTATAAGTCAGAATATTAAATGCACCTTTTCAAATTTTTATTTCATAAAGAAATCATAAATGCATTTAACAGAAAAATAAGAAATCTGTCATTGAAATAAAAATTCTCATTCAGAGGAATGGCAGCGTTATTGACATCATGTACATAAGCTTCTGTAAATGAACCACTTCGTGCTCAAATTATAGTCAGCTTGCTAATCAAGAATATATGGCTATAAACACTTTCGCAGATGCTGTTAATGCAAAGAGAGAAAATCAAACCTTTGCTTGCACGTTCGTTTAACAATCGAGTGAGTGGCTGAGAGATGTAAGATGATACATGTAACGAAAAGGGAAGTGACGTAGATAGGTGTAGTCAGAATGTAAGCATGCAAAGCAAATGTTATATCCTCGGGTGTGTTTAAGTCAACGTCACGTCTGACTGGTTTGACCACACTTTACAGAACATGCACTGGGTAAGGTTACGTAAATAACACGGCGTAGGGTACATCTGCCCTCATACATATAAATGGGTATATATATACATTCTGCAGTGAATAACTTATACACCTTACTGAGTTATTTGATCGATTGTCTGTACTTTTTAATACGGTCAGTAAACCTGACAACTGTGCGTTCCACTCTGGACCTCCCTATTTAATTACAGTTTCGTGATTTAAATTAAATTACTCGGTAGTTTTATGAAAATATACATTGTCTGATGTAAACAACTTTAATTGGCAACAAGTTGTGTAGAAAATATGAAAGATAATAATAAAAGGTATGAGGAGTACTTTTTCCCCAGATATAAAAAGTATTCGTAGTTAGGGAAAATATTGTGGCTTTACTGACACTTAATACGATGGAAATGTATTGGGTAATCATTCGGTTGACACAATACTCGTGTCGTTATATAGTAATACGTGATAAAATGTAAATATTCTATTCAATGAACTGTAACAGGTTGATATAAAGGTCAAGATATAATGTTTATGAGAATAATGTTGAGGTAGGAGAGTGAAAAGTCACCTTACTAAACTGACATGCTTTTTAGAACTATTATATAGTATCAGAAATATTCTGGATAGAGCGAGGTTATGGTCTAAGGGAGGAAACCTACTCCGAAAAATTTAAAGAAATGAGCCACCGGCTGGTATGAAATAGTGGTTAGATATTTTGCCTTATCACGAATGTTTCTGAGACTCGGTCGATCTTTTTCTTTGCAGTACACATTGATATATATATAGGTTAATTAATAAGTTTAAGAGATGTCAACATCTGCAAATGTTCTCCTAAATAGTGTCCAGGTCCTTAGCGATGTCGCATCACCTGAAAGATCGTCGAAGGGAAGAGGAGCTCCACTTTGACACGCCTTCTATCAACGGTCACACCAGAGAACCAGGAAGGAGATGGCACAAGCTAAAAACTTGAATGAGGGCTGATGATATATCTTGACTTACTCGCTGGATTTAGCTTTATGTTTAATGCTCCGCATGTAATTAATCATTATGTATTGTCAATTTATTTGTCATTGTCAAAATTTGTCATTGTCAAAAAATCATGTAAGGTATTCACTTTATTTGTGTTGATATTTGTTGTTATTCCAGATGTTGTAAGGTAGAACGTGTATGCTTATTTTAGCTGTAGCTGAACATTTACTAAGCAGCTTATAGCCAGATGTCGTTTTGTAGACATATGTGTTATTTAAACAACTCTTCTTAATGAAAATATTACTTAGATTTCAGGTCAGAGGACTGTGAGAAAAGGCTTATTTACCTCTGTTACTGTTATTGTTTAAGCATGATCGTGGTCTAAATGAACAGGTACCTGCTACTATTAACAACATTCACCATAATGAAGGATAAGGCAGTCCCCTAAGTGTAGGAATAGCTGCTGCCACCATACCTACTGTGATGGCGATGGTACTGATAACACACCGAATAAAAGATTCAGAAGTAGCGATTTAAATCATATCAGTAAGTTGGCGTATATTGAATCTAATTTATTCGGATTTTTCCTATATGCGGCGATAGTGAAGCAAAAAAGCGAAGAAATAGGAAATGCTGCATCTCCACATGTTGTGATTTACCTTTTCTTATTGTCCAATCACAAAGATTCTTTCTATAATTTTGAAATATTGTGGTATGGATAATTGATTAATGATCCAGCTATTACTTCATATAATTAAAAAAAAAATCAAATTCCCACATTACTAAATCAAAGAAGGTCGTCGTCTTTTGGTTCTTATTAGCTGATACATCTATAGTAGATTTTTCCTGAAAATTTACATTTCCGCTCATACTGTGGTAACCAGTACATAGTGCATTATGTACATTTTGAATAACGACATATCATCCTGATTAGATAACCCAAGATTGCCACCAAGGCCTCCTATTGTCAATACTTGCCGCCCAAACAGCAAGCTGAACAATGAACAATAGAACGCCTAGGCCATTTTCTTTTACTTGTTGGTTTACCTCTGTAAATGTTGCGATAACTTTACATGCACTCACGAGGAGTAAATGGCTACCATTTTTCTCCTGTGTCTTAACTTGGTTTGAAAACTTAAATAAATATCATATTTATATTCCCACTGTTCTACATTTTGTATAGAAGCTTAGTTCTACATTTTCACTTGTTTTGTTTGTACATAAATATAGAATACGTCGATGAAAATCG
>JAUMHH010213635.1:5847-27634 GCA_032359455.1 Chlamys rubida | reverse complement strand
TCTTTTTTGTATTATACATTGTCTTCTTCAGGTCTCTATTAAATTAGAATAAGTAGCAATGACTGCTGATGCAGGTACCCCCGACTTCGTCGAAGCGTGGGTATAAAAACAATGGAGTTTAGCAATAAACAGTTTGGATTTCTGCCTGGAGTATCAACAACACTCTAGATGCTTATATCTGATACAGGGGGAGAAATTGATGTCATTCATATGGACTTTATGAAAGCGTTTTATAAGGTACCTCAGTCATATAGAATCGGCCATAAAACATAGACACCAAAAGATGTTGGAAACTGGATCATCATCAATGTCTCATAGCGTCCTCAGAGGAATTCCTCAAGAAGGTGTGTTGGAGCCCATCTTGTTCGTGCTATAAACGATGACGTCACATTATCTTCCTGCCCACTTTTCTCAGATTCATGACACCAAACTTTACGGCATGTTTATTCAATCAGATTACATGAGATCAACTCCAAAAATGGTCAGACGACCGGTTACTTAAATTCCACCCAGGTAAATGTTCAGTACTCCAGATCAAAGGATCAATCCTGGTGACAGAAGTTATCATCTCACAGGTCAGAAAGGCAAGAAAACTACACCAGAAAGCATTACCAGTGTAACGGTGGATGATCGGCTAGACTTTAGAACACAATTGCAAAGTTCTTTTATTAAATCCAATTTGTACAAAAACCGATGCAACACGGAGTTCAGGAGAAACTCATTCACATTTCGAGTAGTAGCTGTATGGAACATTCTATCTGTACATGTTGTTTGCTCCGAATGATGAAACAATCTAGGATATGTGAACCACAAAAATACCAAATTTTACCAGAGACATATTTATAATGCTGTTATTGACACTCCTGTAAACTAATTTGTTAAATATTTGTTGCCGGATAGCCGGTAAAATTTCACTTAAGTGATAAACCCCCAATATGACTATAAAGGGTCACATGTCATAAAACCAACTGACATTCGATACAATTAGACATTGTCCTTTCACATCCTGTGTCAATGACCATCGCTGAAAAATAATATTCCTACATGCTAGGTTGCTACCTTTACAGTTCTAATAGATAGAACAATATAGAAGTCGAAAATTAAAAACAAATCTGTAAATTAAAGAAAACAACAACATGTAAATGGCAAGCTATGCGAATTTAATATCTTCAGATTTTTTATTCAACATATCAAGTTTTCCATTTTGTGGTGTGACAACAGCGACTTTATATTAGGGGGCATTATCAATATATGTCTTCTACGGTTTTGGGAATCCGGAACAAATATCCGGATTTGGTTATGCACTAATTATTTACATTGCGTGTTTGTTTTGATGGCAGTGGTTGGTGCGTGTCGGTTAATAAGAGATCGTCACTGATTGGTTTATATTTTTCTATTGATTACCTAGAATTTTTTGCTTTCACATTAGGCCTATCTCACAAGAATTCATTCAGTGATGCTGTACTCCCTCTGTTTATATGGACGTACACATGCAGTCCATCTGTAGCAGCACAACGCATCGAAGCGTGTAATTAAGCTCCAGGTAATTCTTTTATATGTTAACCTTGCATCTTCTGCTACTTTCGGATTCAGCTGCTGGAGCGGACACCCGTCGGGACCATCTGTTGACATGTTGATTACTATGATAGATGTTAATTAGATAGGGAATGCTTTTTATCTCTACCGGAAGACTCCACGCAGATACATAGTAAATTTAAAACATCCAAGCATGTAAACTCAATGCTAATCAGCAGGTTACGGGATCTTAGGCAATTTGATTGGTCTTTTGATGAGCAGGTATAGATTTATATAATTTATATACAGTTTTCTATGTTTCCTTCAGTTGCAAGTTAAAACATAATTATTGATAAATATGAAATAATTGATGTGAAATTTTGTGCTTAAAACGCACATCAATTAAGTTGATTCTTTATTAGTTCAACTGTTCAATACTGTATATTTTATGTATGGGACTGCCTACATGTTCTGGTATGGTAATACTCCTGTAACCAAGGTCATTTTTTCAGTCCCTGAAACCAGAATTTGAACCTGGGACTATAAATTACTAGTCCAGTACTTTACCGATTGGGAAATTCCATGACATTATAGGAAGCGGCTATAGTATATTTTGTAATTTGACTTCTAAGGGGAATTTAAACTTTTATATATATATATATATAAAACATATTATATGAGCTCAAGTTTACATACCTTTCAATAACCAGGATGATATATATCAATCAGTCATTGAAAGTATGGAGGAATGATTTTCGCAGTCCTTACTTTAGGGTGGAAATTGCTGATGAACAAATTTGATTAAAATTAAACAGCATTGTCTATCAGCAATACAGTTGTATAAAGTATCAATAGGATAAATTAAGTTTGAAATGATTAAAAACAATAAAATCTTCTGTACAAATATCATCCTAAAATATAGATTGTGTATTACAGTGATGGCAGAGGTGGTGATCGAGATATTTTACATTGTACCTGTGTGTAACCTGTATGAAATATTTCAATTATATGTTACCGAAGGCAGGTATGAGGTGATTTACCGTGTGTTGCATGTGTGAAATGTTTTGCCTTGTTTTACCTGTATAAAGTGATAATTTATCTGTGTGTCACCAGTGTGAGATATTTTACCTGTGCATCACCAGTGTGAGATATTTTACCTGTGTGTCACCAGTGTGAGATGTTTTACCTGTGTTTTACCAGTATGAGATGTTTTACATGAGTTTTACCAATATGAGATATTTTACCTGTGTGTTATCAATGTGAAATGTTTTACCTGTGTGTCACCAGTGTGAAATATTTTATCTGTGTGTCACCAGTGTGAAATATTTTACCTGTGTGTCACCAGTGTGAGATATTTTATCTGTGTGTCACCAGTGTGAGATATTTTACCTGTGTGTCGCCAGTATGAGATATTTTACATGTGTTTTACTAATATGAGATATTATACCTGTGTGTTATCAGTGTGAAATATTTTACCTGTGTGTCACCAGTGTGAAATATTTTACCTGTGTGTCACCAGTGTGAAATATTTTACCTGTGTCACCAGTGTGAGATATTGTATCTGTGTGTCACCAGTGTGAGATATTTTACATGTGTGTCACCAGTGTGAGATATTTTATCTGTGTGTCGCCAGTATGAGATATTTTACCTGTGTCACCAGTGTGAGATATTGTATCTGTGTGTCACCAGTGTGAGATATTTTACCTGTGTGTCGCCAGTATGAGATATTTTACATGTGTGTCGCCAGTATGAGATATTTTACATGTGTTTTACTAATATGAGATATTGTACCTGTGTGTTATCAGTGTGAGATATTATACCTGTGTGTTATCAGTGTGAGATATTTTACCTGTGTGTTATCAGTGTGAGATATTTTATCTGTGTATCACCAGTGTGAGATATTTTACCTGTTTGTGATTACAGTGTGCATCACTTTTATATTTATGGTACTTGTGTTTTACAGTAATGGCGGAGGGTGGTGGAGAAAAGATGGATTTAGATGATGATGCCCAATTTACCTGTCTGATCTGCGGTCAGTCTGGTATGACTGAGCTGGATATGCGGGCGCACATCATGATGGACCATGTTGACCAGGATGTGTGCTGTCCATTCTGTGATCTCAGTGGCATCACCCCAAATGAGATGAATCTGCACGTCAACAAGGTCCACTTAGAGGAGTACAAAAGTCCCAGTAAGGAACATAATGGCAAACTCATGGACACCTCGCCTAGCACATCTGGGGATGAAAAAGCGGAGACAGAATCACCTGAGAAGGAAACACATAAATCTCGATCACCCAAATCTAAAGATTTTGGCAGCTTATTGACAGCAAGCCCCATTAAGAAGAATGGGGCAACAACTAGCCATTGTAGTAGATCTAGTTCATTAGAAGATTCAGGGAAAAGGGCAAAATTAAATCTGAACATATCATCACCAGTCCAGATAATGTTGCCAAGACAGAGATCTGTGGAAGGTCCTTCAGGTGCTGGGGTGACAACACTGTCTATACCAGCCTTCGGGCGACCTGACCCTCAAGGAATCCGTGCCTCTCTACAACCCAGACGAGCAGAAATGCTCTTGGTACCCGACATCAACTACAATGTAGAACCTGACATCAACTCCAATGTCCCTATGGAGTTTTCTTGTCCACTTTGTCAGTTCAGCACCCCATCCGAGGGTGACATTCAAACACATGTCAATCGGGAACATGTTGATATTCTTAGTCCGTGTAGACCCAGGGATCCACAGGAAAATAGTGAAAACCAAAACGGTGGTTCCAGATATATTATGGACTCAGCTAAAATGATGGAGTATGCTTGTCCTTTTTGTGATTTGACTTTGAGATCATCTGCTGATCTACAGATTCATGTAAATTCCAAGCATTTAGATATACTTAGTCCTGACAGAGTGAACACAGAGAATGGTGGACGTGGTAGCATGTCAAGCTCAGCTGATATGTCAGATTGTGTCACTTGTCCAGTCTGTGATCAGGAGTTCAACGACCTGATGATACTAGAAATGCATGTCAATGGTCACTTCTCTGCAGAACAGACACCAGGTATTCAAACATTTGTTTTGCTATCTTTCAATTTTTGATGGTTTCAGTGCCTCGTGCTTAGAATGATGTAATAAGGTACTCTATTCCAGACTTTGATCTATATATGACTGTATTATGAAAGAATTAATATGCAGAATATACAATCTCTGACCCTAGTGAAATCTATTAAGCCTGGAGATTGGGGAGAATTAAACAACTTTAATGAATTATTAAACTAAGCTGGCTTTCATAACATGTATTCTGTAAACTTACATGATTGCTGAAAATGAGATTAGCTGGACACATTTCATTCTAGATCATATACATATATATATATATTTTGGAATCTTATGTTCTGTAACATCACTGTTAAAGTGTTATTAGTTGCACAGGAAAAAATCTGAGAAACTGTCAGTTACAATTTACATACATGTAGTTAGAAATGAATAACAGTGCACAAATAAGTTGGTCAAAAATGAAATTAATTTCTATTATTAAAAACTAATTTTAACGTCTGTTTTATGTAACAATGTTTGACAGCTCAGGAAATCAATGACCAGGCTCTGGCAGCAGAGCTAGGGAAATCCGAGCAGGAGGAGAAGAAGAGGGAGATGAGAGAGTTCCAGGCATTGCAGGTACAGTTTTCTTAGAAGCTGATAATGATTGGCGAATAAAGTTCTCCAGGCCTTCATGAAATCAGAGTCCTGATTTTACCCTGTCTATCTGAAGCTTAGTTTAATTGTTAGGAAATCAAAACTAATTTTTGGGGTTGGCTTTAAGTTGTGCTTCGAATGATGTACAAAATTTGACTTGTTTGTCTTCTTCATATCTGCACAATAACACCATTCAATTTAGGATGAAACTTGCCCAGCATCTAGTCTAAAAGCTGTGGATAATTAACATACTACCCCACCCACTTTATTTTAAAAACTAAATGCAACAAATGGACATATTATGCACCTGTTTATGGTACTTTTGTGTTTTGTATGCTGTTGGCTTAGATTCATACTGTGTTATGTGATACTGATAATCTAAGCCTCTGTAATTTAAATTCTAGGCAATGTATGGTATGGCTGGTGGTACAAATTACAAGAAACAATACGAGAAGAACTTGGAGAAGGCTGTTGCTAAGGGAGATTTGTCTGTCACAGAATTCCACATGAGGAAAGCTAACCTCAGAGGTCGTGACCTCAATGGAGTTGATGATGGTCACTCCTGTACTAAAGGTGAGATCACATAGACATAGGGGTCATTCTTTATCAAATGATATGTACATTGTGTGACACTAACATTTTCATCAAACATATACTTTTTTCGTTTGATATACAAAGACGTTTTGGTGACTACACAGTTCAGTAGGCTGATCTTTTAGGAGATTAGAAGATTTTATAAGCAGTGAAGTTGGATGTTTTTATAAAAAAAAATCTTTTTCTGTGTGTATACCAGTATTTGGGCTTAATTTCAGTCTTATCCTCTTGGAGATTTCAAGCTTTGCTTTTCCACAAATCTCCACATATTTTCTTTTAAGAAACAAAAACAAATCTGGAAAATCAAAAAATATAGTATCAAGAGTTTTAGCTGATCATTGTTTTGCATTGTTGTATTCTATGAAAATATTCATGCATTCCCTATTTTGTGAACCTGCTGCAATATTATCCCATCTTAAAAGGCACAGGCTCCAGTGAAAAGATGCAGAAAAACTCAATAGAAGCAGTCATCTATATGGAAACTTAAGTGTAGTACTGTGTGTTGAAAAGTCATGTTTCCCATCTTTACTAAGCAATACCACAGACAATAAGGTTTTTTGATCACCAATATTTCTGATACTGACCATTTGGGCAGAAAAGTAGGCAATTTGGAACGAAATTTGAAAAATGGTTGGATTGTGTGCATTTTGTGAATGGCGTCTATGGAACTTCCCATGGAGCAGATTACCCTAATACAGTAAATTGTAATATTATACTTCATCCGTATAACAGCATGTCTGTTTGAATTACATTGATTGGTAACATGATGTAGAAATTTTAACATCCTGATGCTCTCGGATGCTTGAATTTCCCCGGTCATATTTCCCTAATTCCGAATGCCTCTAGAAAATGTGTAAGAGCCACAACACCCTGAGTTTGAAGTGACTGACACAGACAACAATGTTGGGGCAGAAGCTTAATCATCTTTACCGTTGTGTTATTGTTCAATTTCAATATAATTAAATAGTCGTTGCCTTTGTAGTAGGGAAGTACAATTCTCTTTATTTCCTCAATTAACGAGGTTACAGGTGAAAATAAAGATGGAGAGAAAGGTAGTGTATCGAAGATTTGCTGTAAGAGATATATTGTTTGACAGGTATAATAGGCCATCTGGAGGAGTACTACAAGACATCCACCACCAGTGTTGTGGACTACCATCTGTGTAACTCGGTCGAGCATTTCTGTGCCTCCTACGGTGACAAGGGCTGGGGGTGTGGCTACAGAAACTTCCAGATGCTCCTCTCTGCCATGGCAGCTAACCCCACCTACTGTAAAATACTGTTCAACTGTAAGTGTTACAGAAAACTATCTAGGGGAGATTGAAAATAGGAATAAAGCAGGATGCTTAGGAATGTCAATATATATAAAAAAAATGGTATTGGCAAGTTCCATACCCTGGAATAATGTAGAAATATTAACTTTGTACTGAACATTTAGTAAAAATTATGTTAAAAGGGAAAATTAATTTGTAATCTGTGATTATCTGTAAAAGTTACATGGGTAAGTTATATACTATAGAAAGTTTTTAACAATGTTATTACTGTTTGAATGGTTCATTATTTCTCTTCTGGACAGCACAGGTCATCATCTGATGTTAACATGATTGTCAGATCAGTAACATGTCTTTGTCAACTACAGTATAATGGGAACCACAGTTTAACTTTTGCCTTTTTCATCCTCCATAATGACAGCTAATTTATTATGAAGGTGAAAATAACTACACCCCATACTGTACAATATACACGAAGTCTAAAAGCAAAATTAATGTCAAGCAAACATGGATTTTACCAGTTGAGGAATAAATACTTGATCAGGGAATGAATATTTGATCAGGCAAAAGATCATCTGTATTAATGACCTAATATGAAGAATTCATCAAATTATTTCTTATAGATTTTTGTACGTAATAATTTTGCCGTGTTTGCATTTTTGTATGAAATGCAAGATTTACATACATCACCTAATCACCTCTTTTGCAATTTTACGTATTACACATATTGTGTAGCTTGAATGATGGGATATGATGCTTTTCTACTTACAGCAAATAAAGCCCAGATCCCTTCGCTACCCAAGATACAGCGACTGATAGAGGCAGCCTGGGAGAAGGGGTTTGACAAGCAGGGCTGTGAACAGCTAGGTGGACGTGTTGTGGACACCACTAAGTGGATAGGGGCCACAGAAATCGCCGCTACTCTTCTCTCCCTCAAAGTCAGGTCAGTAGTGCAGGTGATCCAGATTTTGATTTTCTTTTGTTTTTAAAAATCAAAGGATGAAAATTTAGTGGAGTCAAATAAATTATTGTTCACAGAATAAATATAGTTTGAGGTTTAGCTTGTGCATAATGATTTTCTCATGAAATACATTTGTGTTCCCCCATACCTACATTTGATAGTCTCTGTTCATCTAAAATGGCCAAGAGAATTTATGCCTTGACAGGGTATCTCTCATCAGTCCATTGTCTACGACTTTTCATTAAAATGCTACTAGTCGAGGACAGCTGAAGAGATTTAGACTAGATTGCATCAGAGCATCCTTGGGCCAAAAGGAATAAATGTCAAGGATTCCCTCAGGAAAGATGGATGCCCCAGTTAGGGAATATTTAAAGTCCTACTCCTATGTTGTGTTGAGCATCCTTGGGCCAAGAGGACATAACATTGTATAAATTGGGTATGGCTCTTTAAACTAATTTGGTTGGTAGTATCATTGGGCCAAGGGTTCTCAATGTTCTGTCAGCAACAAATATACTAGAAAATATCAATAAAACACAAGTACAAAAATTGTCTTTGTATTACAGGTGTCAGTTACTAGATTTCCACAACCCGTCTGGACCTCAGGGGACACACCCTAAACTGTTCCAGTGGGTTAAAGACTACTTCTGTCAGCCATCTCCAGTCAAACTTCCTCTATACCTGCAGCACCAAGGTAAGGGGCAGACAACTTGATTTCCTTTATCATCACACTATTGCCTCGCCTCAAGTTCTGGACAGTTAATGGCATACAGCTGAAAAAAAGTCGTATCATAAGTGGTAACCTACAAAGTTTATATAGTTTACACTCGTTTGGTTTGAAATTTTGCTCAGATGTTTCACTAGGATTATGTTGTATCTGCTTGGTGGTGAAGATTGGGTTTTAAACCTAAATTATAATAACGTTACAAATAGGACAGGGAAACCAATAAATATCTGATGACCTGACAGTCCAGTGTCGTTTAACATTGATAGGTTTTCTTTTTATATTGAAGATCCAATTTACACACGAACGACACAAATGTTGCTCTATTTCCCAAAGCAGAAGTTAATAGTCAATGGAATCCCCAGAAGATGTAATTTGTGTTAATTTGTGTTTAACACTCTAATCTAGCATTTGAAAATTTCAGTATCCCAACTCATTAAGCTTTGAATAGTATATCCTGATCTATTAAGTATCATGACATGATGATGATATCTTTGTTACTTGTTTCAATAAGATTTCCATGTATTTAGGTCACAGTCGAACGATAGTAGGCGTGGAAGAGTTAAAGGATGGAGTTATACGACTGCTGATCTTTGATCCAAGCACCTCAAAGAAACAGATGCTGCTGTTCAACGGGTTTATAAACTCCAACATCATGAGAATAGTTAGAAGAAGTATCCATGGACTGAAGGCCAAACAGTACCAGATAGTGGCAGTCACAGGGATGCTGGAGGATAAGGCATACGAGGTGAGCTACTCATGGTCATAGCTAGTGATGCCTAGAAGATTAGTCATCAGTGACCATAAGCAATGCATAATACGTTCTACACTGCAGTTTGCATTAAATTTTTAAAACAAAATTTCTAGTTCATAAAATTGATTAAGATGCAGGCTAATTCTTTCATAAGATGAATTGAAAGAAAGAATTATTGAGTGATATTTTGACATTTTTATGTTGCCACAACAATGATATTCCTATTTACCAAACAGGCTACAATTTTGAAATAATTGTAGAGGGGGATAATACTAATTTCTTAGGTTTGCTATAAACACAAAATTTCAAATTCATTTTAATCTCTCATAAAAAGTAATCATTTTAGTCATTTAAGATATGAATATAATGTGCTTCGGGTTAAAACGGTTGCAGGGAGGTAATGGGGGTTCGGATCTAGAAAGATTGTGAACTTTTGTATTTTCAGCCACACAAAAACAGATTTGTGGGTGGTAGGATCACAAAAAAGTGTTTTCTTGCCCTCAATTTCGCCTATGCATAAGGCAGTGGCCAAGTGGTTAAGGCGTCTGACATTCTGCTACCACTAGCCCTCCACCACTGGGTTCGAGACCTATGTGGGGCAGTCGCCAAGTACTGGCCATAGGTCGGTGGTTTTTCTCTGGGAACTCTGGCTTTCCTCCACCACCAAAACCTGGCATGCCCTTAAAGGATCATAGCTGTTAATAGGACGTAAAACACAAACAAACCTATGAATAACAAAATAATTTCTTTGGTCCCTTAAGCTCTGCATTAGAAATATATTCTTTTTCGTGTGTGATTGCAGAAAGTGTTGCTGCTTTAGAAAATGTGTTGTATATGTTTCATCATTGATATAAAACAAAATATTCATGTATAATGTTTACAGGAACACAAGGTGCTGAAATCAGAGAGGATAAGTTGACCACTATCAATAGCTAATGTGATACCAATCGTCAGGCTGTGATTGTGTGCTGGGAAGGTCCTGCCTTGCTACGCCCTGTCTGCGACCTCATTGTTATACCCCCGTCATGGAGTGGTAAAGAGGGCCATTTTCGTGTAATTTACCCATGTCTTCAAAGCAAATTTGAAGTCATAAAAATTGTTCTATTTAGCCATATAAAGAAATAGATAATATGTGTATTCAGATTTTCTTTTACTACTATGAATCTAATGTTATATAGTGGTTATTCAGCTTGATGCTTTAAAAATTGTTTTGTTTACCTTAGTCAAACAAATCACCAAATTAAAATTTCATATTTCAAGTGGGTTAATTAAATATATATTGAAGTAATTCAGCCATAAACAGACAGTTATTTGAAGGTTTAAATTAGTACATTGACCTTCTCCCCTAACAAATAGTATACAAACAATATACAGTACATTCTGTATTTAAAAACTGCTCTTAGAATTTAGCACCGACATTAGTGTAAAATTGCTAATTTAACAAAACCTTCAAAATGTAGAGTTTTATTATGTTTTTTTTTCTATTTTTATTTACAAACATTGATTAGAACTAGTTAGAATAGCATTTTTTAAAGAAAATCCCTAAAAGTTCATATAACTCTTCCTTTAAAGTTGAAATTTTCTTGTCTGACACTTCAAACTGTTTGCAATGTGAAAATGTAGATGTTAACAGTGCTGCTGCAATTTGTATTTCATAATGTGTCCATATATTTGTGCATGCATATGTTAATTCTAATATAGTCAAGTGACGGCAAACGTTTTTGGAAATTCCACTTTTGCAGTAGTGTAATTTTTTCCAGTGGTTTAACACATTATTGTGACCCTGAATTATAATAAGGATTGAAATTGAACAAATAATGTTGTTTTTTCAAATTTTATCTGATGAATATGTTGATAATGATGACACTGAAATGGTTGTGGTCTGACTTTTTTTATATGTTACGACAAGTTAAAAGGCAGCCTCTAGCATATTTGGATCTCATTTTAGAATTAATTGCTGTAGAAGTTGAAAAATAAAAGTCTTAGATTTAGCAATTTGGTGAAGTCTTCCCTGTACATACAGACATACAGAACCAAAGTAGTTTATGATGGACAATGGTCGGGGTTACAATCCCTAAGATCCAACAAGTAGAAGACTGTCCTATATGATGGACAATGGTCGGGGTTACAATCCCTAAGATCCAACAAGTAGAAGACTGACCTATATGATGACTCAAATATCAACAGGAGAAATTACCAAATCTTGTGTGGTGCCATCAGTCAAACCGAGTCGTGGTGCCATCAGTTAAACCGAGTCGTGGTGCCATCAGTCAAACCGAGTCGTGGTGCCATCAGTCAAACCGAGTCGTGGTGCCATCAGTCAAAACCGAGGAATGGACATTTTGGATCAATCCACACTTGTCTACCACCAGTACTGTGGTTTTAAGTAATTTGCCATTACAATAATTTCCCGAAATACTGTGGTGTAATTATTATTAAATTTTTGAAAGTGTAAACATACCACTGGTATCACTGAAATAAAGACTTTTAAGGAATGGAGTGGATGACCAGCTTGTTTTCTTATAGAATTTTATTAATACTGTATTGAAGTTTGACTTGCTCAATGTTATTTCCCTGTGATACGAGTGATAAAAAAATATTGAGAAAAATCATACATTTTACTAGAACTTTATCTACATGTATAGCATTATACTGATTATTGTATATATATATTTATATTATGTGTATTATAAATTATGTATTATTATGATTTATAATTCTTATAATCATATATAGTACATGAATTTATGTAAACACTATACAGGGTAGTTGTTATTATATACATAATATAAATATACAACAGGGTATGTAGATTATGTATTAAATGTAAATAATTGTAGTTTATGTACACATATTTGTACATTATACATTGTAAATTATGTATTATAAATAGTGTTGAACAAGACAACACCACTTGTTAACAGGTATTCAGGATACATAATAGGTCATGCTTGTCTCCGTTTAATACAGGTTGGATTGTACACAAGTACATTCTTTTCTATATTCTGAAGATTCTGAACTGATATTGCTAGTTGCCTAGTATATCATACCTGGCAAGAGCCAATTTGTCCTGGTCACACAATACAATCTATAACAAGTCAGAGAATTAGAAAGTCCTATTTATGACAATTACATTTGTTCAAAGTTTGGAGTTATTCAAAATACCTAAACTGTTTGTGTGTAGGTTGAATGACACCTAACTTAGAAAATTCAATATTGCATAGTGTCATGCACAGTAACTGTCTGCTATGGGCTATGCTAATACAACTTTGAAATATCATTTTGATATTTTCCATGGATGGACAGCAAAAATAAAATACAAAAAGGTTGTAAGTGACATAAATAAAATACAAAAAGGTTGTAAGTGACATAAATCAAATACAAAAAGGTTGTAAGTGACATGACCTTTTAGCTCTAACATTTGATAAAACGCAAGTTAATTTTATGGAAAAATCTTATGTCTAAAGATTGCAACACTTCAGTTTTGACATTTGACGAAAAATTTAGTTTACTTTCTCATTCTAGAATCTACCATGACCTCCCCCTCTTCCCTACAAACAGCCCCCATTCCCTACCCCCAGTCCCGTTCACTCTTTAACAGTTATATATCATCATATAGCTAATCTAGGCCAAAACGTTTGTACTAAATGTCCTTTCTCATTCTGGTAATGTTGAACACTTGATCAACACTACAAATTTTGTTATTCAATAATAGATATATGCAATAAATTCTAGTCAGTAGATAATTATGATTTTAATTAAACTTGAGTGGTATGATGAAGGGATGAACAATTCATTGATGCTATCAAGGAAATATTCCTGATGAAATAGCACAGTAAGACAGAAACAGGGAAGCATGATGGCCGTGTCTAGTGAGCTCTTAGTTTGTATGCACTATATTGAAAGAACTCATTTTAGTGAGAAATCTTTTTTTAATCCAAAGATAGTGTTATTGTTATCATGACTAATGCTCTGTTGTAATGCTTACAACAGAGCATTATTACCTAAGTAAAGGTGTTTAAAAACTCATAGCATGTAGTATATAGACAGTGTTATATGTGACTGTGTCTCTACCATTAAATCTCGCTGTCTGACTTGCAAGAATTTAGAAGTTAAAGAAATTATTTGTAAAAGCCTTATTCAGCTTAATGACATGCAATTAATTGTTCAGCTTATTTATTTATTTGTAAAGAAAATTTCCATTAAATTACTGGTAATGTATTTTCAGTATTTATTTGATGGTTATAAGTTTGAATAACAGAATATTAAGTTTCTTAAAATTAAAAGAAAATCATTAAGTTGGCAATTTTGAATAATAGAATGTGGAAATTTCTTAAAATTACAAAAATAAAACATCTAATTGTAAATTTAACATGTTCATCATGAAGAGATCAAATTGTGACAGAAGTTCTAAAAACTTAGACAAAGGCTGATAATTGTAACAGAGCAGGGATGGATATAGTATAGCACCTTACTAGTCACAGAACAAATTGTACATGCTACCTCAAAGTCAGACCTCTTCCTGCTCAAACTTTTTCCGTTAGCAGAAACCAATCCATCCTGAAAATCCTGGACTATTTATCTACACCTATAAATGTGGTGTCACTACACTGTTACATCAGAATCCAAAAAATCCATTTGGTAATGATGTTACAGCTTTGTTAAGCATTGAATTTTCTGTTAGGTCACAGTCGACTGGAGTTTATGGTCGTCAGGCAAATTGTAGAGCTTTTCCCTTATAGTTATGCCATGTGTTACCTGTGATAAGCCATGCCCATCCCCTTGTAAAGTGAATCTGATTTCACAGACGAGAGTCAGATAGGGAATTATCCCCTTTCTACTTATAAGACCAATTTTGTAATGTTTAATAAGCCCAGTGTTCGTTGCTGTCCTGTTTTTACCGGTAAGGACTGCGCCCATGCACCAAGTGTTCATTGTAACCCTGATTTTAAGAACAAGAGACCTTTCAGCTTATCACAGGTAAAAGACATTCAGTGCCCAAGTTTAAATCTAATGCCATGTTTGAAGATCTGTTTTGTGATATGTATATTTGCCTTGTTTCCAATTTAATATTACTTTGTTTAAATTTGTGTTCATAGATATTATATATACACATGTACACATTGTTATTCTGTATGTTTATTGCGTTGATTGTTATTATTCCATCTTGTCCAATCTTATTAACTTTTTGAAGTATTTTGCATGGTGAAATACTGTTTGTAAACAGGACCAAAGTCTTATGGCCATCAATATAAACAGGTGTGAAGGTTTGTTCAGTGTGCAGTGTGGATCATGTTGAGATGGCAATATTTACTTTGTCAAATTTAAATCTGAGACATGTTTAATTGAAATCTGTGCAGGTTTTAGTGTTGTTTTTTTACCAAATTCACACACTAAATTTTCCAGGGTCAAATGTTTGTAATTTTGTTTCTGTAATTAATTTTGCTGGGGGATTAAGTTTCATGCAAAACAATATTTATTCTTGCCAGGTTTATATTTTACATATTTTTACAGGCTGTGAATATTGGGAAAATATATCTTCCGTGAAATATTAGTGCCATACAAATAACTAAATCAATGATGTTACAATTAAATAATTACAAAATCATTAAGGTGAGTTCATTGTAAACAGCCATCTATAGCTAATATGTTAAAATATTGAGTTATTGATAACAAGATCAAAATAAAAAAACATCATGTGACATAACATTTGATTGACACTATCATGTCATTCTTGTGTTGTTTGGATTAATGTAAAAGCCCAAATCATTTATATTTAAGTATACAATATAATACATCATGGTATAAATTCTTGCCAGAAAACCTCACATAAATCTAGCAAACATACATTTAAGTAAAAGTAATAAAAACTGCTTCAATTATTACCAATCAATTGTATTTCATTGATCATTTAACTGTACGTTTTTTCTTCAATACATGCAATATATTTGGTGAAAATTGGCGCAAGTCCTCCATTTATGAAGCGTTGATCTCAACATGTATTACACAGCTGTAGATTGCCTCTTGCAACAGTTAGCTTGGTTGATCAATTTCTCATCACTTTATGCTACACTTTAGAATGTTTGCATTACTTTAACATTTAAAGGTCATGACTTTGAATTAAAGTGCTGTAATCACCTTTGTTGTGCTCTGGGTTGTTTTGTCATCACAGTAATCGGCATCATAAAGTTTCTATAAGAAATCATTGATATATCTTGTGATATTGTGTACAGTTAAAACTTTCATCAATTATAGATAAAACAAGTGTTTTGGGATTCAAAATTGGCAAAACAAGATATCATCCAAAAAGTGACATAAAGCATATTGGTCCAAGTGGTGTTGAGCAGGTTTCTCTGAAGGAAGTGGATGTCTTAGAAAATCAGCATCAATTGAGGCATGTAAACCTTAACTTCCTTTGAGAACGTTACACACCTGTGATACGTTACACACCTGTGATACGTTACACACCCGTTATACGTTACACACCTGTGATACGTTACACACCCGTGATACGTTACACACCTGTGATACGTTACACCTGTGATACGTTACACACCTGTGATACGTTAACACACCTGTGATACGTTGCACACCCGTGATACGTTACACACCTGTGATACGTTAACACACCTGTGATACGTTACACACCTGTGATACGTTAACACACCTGTGATACGTTACACACCTGTGATACGTTACACACCTGTGATGCGTTACACACCTGTTCTGCTCCTCCTAGGCAGATGCAGTAGAAAACCTAAGCTTCCTTTCAGGCAGATGAAGAACACCTTGGAAAAATTGAAGAACCCATTGTAAATTATCGCAATTACTTTTATTGTAGATTTTATATGAGCACAAATAACAAAGAAATTCTACTTGGTACATGTATATTGTACTGGCCTACAAGCTTATAAACACTGATCAGAAATCATTTACATGTATTACTTTACCTCAGGTAAATGAAACTCACTCAATGCTTATTAAAGATTACTCGATATAACAACTACCTGATAAGTCATAAAACAATGACACTGTATGGCACTATAAGCATTATCAAATGTCAATAGCTTATCGCTTGCAAAGCTTTTAATCATTAATGAATTTCCTTGGTATAGGAATCGGACCTCATTAAAAGTGATTCTTTAACAAATGATATACATGTACTCTAAAGAATGTACAGTAAGGACACTAACAAACTAAATATATACTGTATGTACTACAGGAATAATGCTATTTACAGATACAGTGGCAGCTTCGACAATGAAATCATGATATGTGCAAATTTTACTTAACAATCTACTTCGCATGGCTTAATTAGGTAGCAGCAAAGAAGAACAGATGAAAAAAATGTACTGGAACTTACACATAACTACCTACTTATTATCATCATTCAACAATTAAAATAAGTATCAGAAAAATCAGTTAGTATGAATGGAAAAATGGAGGCCATATTGCATTTTAAACTTGATATTCTAAAATAACAACAATTAGTATTATGGGCCATGCACACTAATCATTTCCATGATGTTTAAACGTTATCACACCTAGTAAATAGATTTTCAAGATGACAGGTATGGCTTTTCTATTGGATTTCAAATTGGCTTCAAAATAACAAGAATTAGTAATAGTTGGAATTATACTTTTCTATAAAATTTTATGATATCAACTCCGTAGAATAAATCATTTCAGTAGAATTTTACTTAAAAGTTTCAAATATAAAAATGTTAACGGATGACGCAAAACTGACAAAAAGCACAGACAGCAATAGCTCACGTGATACTCGTGTGACCTACTGTAAGAACGTATTTTAACATAATCGTTTTCCTGTATACAGATACAAAAATAACTTCAACAGAATGTACTACACATACACTTTATGTCTATCAACAATATAGATTTACCGTTTTTAAATTGATATGTAAACCATTAAAACATGATTCTATTACACCAGGTTATACACTAGTCTGAAACCTATTTGACATTTTTGGTTTTGACATGTATAATATACCTCCATGTACACAAAACAAATGTGTGCAGGTTGGTGTTAGTACCATATACATGTAGGATATGATACAAAATATAATGTTTTCACACGGTAAAGCCTACCATGTATGATACAATGGTGTAGAATTAAGAAACACTTCATCAATTGGTCTAATTAATTGTTTGAAAGATATATAAAAAAAAAACACTATTATTTACAACATTCATGGACATACATACATTTGTAGATGAATATTTTGAGATTATAGCAGTAATGCGACAAATAATGTGTTATGGATTTGATGCAATAAACAAATTGATACTAGAACAAGTATTTGGTACAATGTATTTACAATTAGAAATAGATTCATGGTGGGAAGAAATGTTGTCTTCAATTAAATTGCTGATTTGAGGATTAAGGACAAAGTATAATAAATTGCAGATCATTGTAAATGAAGCAAGCACCAAAACAAGAAATTAATTGGAACTTTTTGATCAGTGACATAACTTAATAATTGAAACTAGAGTAAGGCATTTGATATTCATTCAAAATGGTCACACTTTTTGTGAAATCATTTACATTATAGAAAATAACAAGAACTAATAATAGTTGGGATCATACTTTCCTATAGAATTACACTGGTTCTGACATGTTGTGCTTTTTAATATCATGAAAAAATTCTAAATGTCCCTGCAGATCAATCGGGTCTGGTATAACACTACGTTTATAAACCAGATTATGAGTAGTATAGCTTCCTAAATGTCCCTGATCAAATGTGAACAATTAAACATCATATGGCCTCCTGAATGTCCCTGATAATATGTGTACAGTTAGACTTCATGTGTACAGTTAGACTTCATGTGTACAGTTAGACTTCATGTGTACAGTTAGACTTCATGTGTACAGTTAGACTGCATGTGTACAGTTAGACTTCATGTGTACAGTTAGACTTCATGTGTACAGTTAGACTTCATGTGTAGACTTCACATATAGACAGGCTGTGTGTGAAGCATGGCCTCCTGAATCTCCCGGACCAATCTTGCTCGGTTTAACATCTTATTCATAGCCTCACTGGACAGGTTCTGGGTGGAGTACCATACTGGACTGTCCGGCACACATGATCTCTCAGGGGTCAGGTAGAATGCATCATTACGGTTCTTTATACTCTCAGGACTGTAAAATAAACATCGGATGTGTGACAGATCAATTGTACATGAAAAGTTTTTTTTTTGAAATTTTAAGCTTCATATTCATCATTTTGCATGTCAAAAATAATTGTCTTTAAATACCATTTATTTAAAGCTACAGAATTATTATTTAAAGATATCAATACAGTACTGTCCCATCGTACAGCCGCCTGTTAAACCACCGCCCAGGATTTTTGTCTTCATATATGAGGGAAAAAAATCACTTAAATGCCCTTGATAACAAACTGGCCTACCCACCTTCCACCTAAGGGCCCATACTCCCCTAGTTTTAGAATCAAAGTTCTAGTCAAAAAGTCATGAAATTGAACAGTTTTTACTTACACAAACAATATCACTGCTTGAGTCATCGAATGATTTTTCAATTTCCCAACTTGCAGATGTGGATAGTATCTGCGGGGAATTACTTATCAGGGTAATATTGCAGAATTTCTGCACAGTACAAATTATATGGAAGTTCAATATGATTTCAAACATGTGGTTTGTAAACTGAATCACTTCTTGCACATTCAGCAGAAATATCTAATGGGATGATCTGAATAACTGGAATCTTCTTATTATCAATATGTGGTTTCATTTTAATAATTGTCAACTTAATTGCATTTTTTTCTGATGGTTTTTTGTCCTCACAACAGCTAAGGTCAGACACTGTCCACAGATGATGGAACACTACTCGAGGACAACCTGACACTGTCCACAGATGATGGAACACTACTCGAGGACAACCTGACACTGTCCACAGATGATGGAGCAATACTCGAGGACAACCTGACACTGTCCACAGATGATGGAGCACTACTCGAGGACAACCTGACACTGTCCACAGATGATGGAGCACTACTCGAGGACAACCTTTAAGTACCATCTTACTGAAATGTCACGACCTGGACATCGTATCACAACACTCGCAATGTTCACGTTATCCTTACGATGACTATTCCATGTACCACCTTCATTTTGCCATTCAAATGATTCAGGATGGAGGGTTGCTGTATAATAGGCTAACACTGTATGAAGAGACTTACCATTTTGAGAGGTAGAACTCATATAACTTAACAGGACATCTGAGTGGGTTGTCTAGATTTTCAGCTTGTTCATATACAGGCACCTCATCTTTTTGTTTCTTCTTTTGGGTCATATCATCTAGAAAACAGAGGTTGTAATTACTGGTTTGTATCATGTGGAACGTGCAGGTTATATATCAATTTTTACTGGTGCATAAATTAAATTAAAATACATTCCATAGTTGAGTGCATGTAACAGATCTTAAAATTAAAGTGAAAATTGATATTTATATCTATAAAAATTTAGCTAAACATGTAAAATCTGCAAAATACTTCACATATTACCGATAAAATGTATATACAAGTGTACAATGAACTTTTTTTTTCTCCCAACATTCACAATGGAGTCAGTTATCTTCTCCCATCTTTTTACAGGTGTGTCTCCTGTTTAGGTGGGAAAGATCAGCTTGTCACATGCTTGGGGTTTATCTTAGTGCAGAATATAGCATGTGCTAAATTTTAAAGTCGTAAAAAGTAAATGATGATATTCAAATATGTGCTTTCATTTACAAACAAGCCCGACTACTCACTGTTAGTAACTGAAATAACAGGATTGGAGAAAAACAATCATCCCCTACCTTGAGGGTGTAACAGAGAAATATCCAACCCTCTTGGTATTTATTTGTTTGTCTATTCCTCGGCAGAGCCTCAGGTTGGTCAACCAAATAAATCATTCCCTAGATTTCCCTGTCACACCCTAAAGATAAGGGAAGATTCTATAATGCTCTCACCAGTTTGTCTCCTGTTTACTAAGGAGATGAGGTATGAGACATTGAGTGTTACTAAGGAGATGACCTACTTGTGACTTTGGTTGGGTTAGGACAGTAGTAACGTAGGTAGACACTGCGACCAGTTGTGTTGTTCTTGCCGATGGGAGTTTTCTTCCAATGCTTCATGATGTGTGTGAAGGAAAGCTTCATGTGGTCATCTACCTCCTTCAGCATGAAGTACTTGGTGTTGAAGAAGACGAGTGTGTTGAGGAGGACGTGGGGGGAGTGGGCCCCCAGCTGTTTACACTCCCACAGGTGCTCCTCCTCTATACGACACACCAGCTGACCTGTAAAACAGATTAGTGACATCTTAGCAATGCTGTCAGACATCATTGGGAACAAAAAATCACAGAGCTTTTGTCTAAATGGAAGCTTTTTTAAGTTTGTGATAAACTGTACAAAGTAATGTTATTGTTTTAAGCAGACACATCATTTCTAATTATAGAGCTATCTGAGGGCTTGCTAAGACATTGCATATTTGCCCTTGACCAACTCTGACTGAATTTGTTCCAATGGTGAAATATTTTATTTCACATCTTCAAGACATGAAAGAAGTTTAAGATTGATTTGAAGGGAAAAATATTAAAACACTTTAGACCAGGTAGTGTGTCACGGTCAAACAAAGGTGTTCTTTTTGGGGCTTTTTTTTAACCAATACATTAAATTCTGTAAATTAATCTTTTAACATTTGCAGTACAATAGGATAAGGTTAATAATGAACCATGCACAATGTACACTTTAATTCTCGGTCTACATTGACCCTTTCACCACTGTAGACCATAATGGACTCATCCTTATCAATGCATGGTAGAGTCTACTAAAGTCACATAGGAGTGAAAGGGTACTCAGTATAGTGACATATTTTGTACACACTGCATAAATTGTCTGTCTGTCCATATCTTTACTAGGGTTGCTTACCTGCAGTATTGATCTTGGGTTCATATCTGTTCAGGACTTCGTTCAAACATTCTGTGAATTTCTCATAATACATGTCGGTGAAGATGTTGTCAATCCTACTACTCTCAAACAGATACTGCTGAATTCCTGTAACACAATACACCGACCGGTATAAATACTAAAGAAATATTCAACATTTACATTTCCTATCCGAAACATTATGGGCCAGAAAATTTAACAAGGCTTGTATATAGTTTAACAAATATGGTATAATAATACAAACAATGGGGCCATTCAAAAGTTCATTCTTTTTTAACAATCTCTTAAGCCCTAGTCACATCGGATCGTACGATTTCCGAATC
>JAUMHH010213624.1:965-12585 GCA_032359455.1 Chlamys rubida | reverse complement strand
GGCTTTGTTCAAAGTTGTTGATAAAGGGGAATAACTGTTGAAAACTTGAGTGTGCTTTGTTCTAAGTTGTTGATAAAGGGGAATAACTGTTGAAAACATGAGTGGGCTTTGTTCGAAGTTGTTGATAAAGGGGAATAACTGTTAAAAGAGCATACAATTGTAAGTATAAGTACATAGAAAGTACTATATTTGAAAC
This sequence comes from Chlamys rubida, assembly GCA_032359455.1. Lineage (NCBI taxonomy): Eukaryota > Metazoa > Mollusca > Bivalvia > Pectinida > Pectinidae > Chlamys > Chlamys rubida. Next base: position 12,389 of record JAUMHH010213624.1, on the reverse strand, counting down.
AGAAAAAAAAGAAAATTTATTTCAAAATCATCCTTTTTAATTTTACCCAATATATTAATCGTTTTAGGACATTAAACAATTTGTGAGTGGGCGTATATGTACCTGTACCGTTAATGAGAATAAATTGCTATGACAAAGTCTCAACCTGGTTTTAAATATGTCATTCATATACAAGAAAGAAACACATATATTTCGTCAGTGTAAATCTTTATTCTAAAATAATTAAAAAATAATCGTCAACAATAAATTTAGTGCGGATGGTTATGTCACTACCATTCTTTGTGTACAGAAAAACAAACATTGTGTACGTCAATAAATAGAGTGTATAAGGACAAACAAAAGCAACCTATTGAACATATATATCTTAATCGTGGGATACCTGAGATATTACACCTAAATCAAGAGGTACTGTAAATACAATATCTCAAAATAGAATTCTCAAAATATAACGCCTATAATATCATGGGATACTTAAAATATCACACCTATATCATTGGATACTCTAAAACCTTTAATATTGGAACTCTCAAAATAGTATACCTATATCATTGGATACTTCAAGTAGGATACATTACCTTTATCAATTAATACGTAATACGTTTTACCTATATAAAGGAATAATTTGAACAATGACTTTATAAGGGATGGAATATCATTCTTTCATTATGGAATGTCTAAAATATTATATATATCATAACTTTATCATGTGATCTATAAAACCATTATACCTATATCGTGGAACATCTCAGTCATATCTTTATTCCAGATTTGTTTTGTTCCTTTCCTTATTAAGAAGGTTTTCCACAAAATAAATTATTTTCTCTTAAAAGTAAAAGTAAAAGTAGGTACATTGTAACCTAAATACTGAAATCCGTAAACTGTTTTAAAGATGAATTACATTGAAATGCCACTATCATTCTAGACAACACTTAGAGCCTTGGCGGAATCCTATGTTAACAGAGCAGGGACTCCGAGACAGTGTGGGCACTCTTAAGAAGAGCGAGCATTCAGAAGTGGATCTGGTTCGGGTGTCCTGAAGCGGATCTAGAGCGGGCTCTCTGAACGGCTGGCTGCAGATGACGTGAGTGAAATTCATTTTAAAATGTGAATGGTTTCTTACATATAAATCAGCATGACATCAAAAAGTATCCACAAAATGACAATGCCACAGTTTTATTGGAATATTTATGCAGCCAGCAGTTGGGTATCCACGTATATATATATATCACTTGTACACTGATGTATTTAAAACAAGGCACTTATATCAGCTCAACACTATTGAAATAAGAAGCTTTGCTCCATATTTTCACGTGAGCTAAAATATCTAAAAAAAACTGTTTAACTAGTAGGAGTCTAAAACCACTAACCAAGTTGATCACCTTCGTGTAACACAATTTATCACACTGATTCAAAAACAAACGGAGGAAATCTATCAGTATCCCGTCATAGAAAAATTATTGTGGTATCTGAAACAGATACATTTGTAATTCCTTATTGGGATTTTGCACTCGTTCCTCCAAGACAGTTTCACAGTTTAAAACATGTAAATCTTTATTTAGGGTAGTGCTTTTGACTAAGGTAATTTCTTGGTAACTAAGAAATGACTCTCGGACCGTTGTTAGATAATGCTAGCGTTTTAAGGCAGATAATTATTATTCAAATTACAGGTATAATGTGTAAGGTACCATATATCCTTAACTCTTACACAAACCACCAATATAATGTGTAACGTAGAATAAGCCTAACTCTAATACATATCTCGGGTATAAATGGTTAGGTAACATCTGCCCTTAACTCTAACACAAACCACAAGCAGAACTGGAAAGATGGCGTATTTCACTAACTATAAATCACAGGTATAATAATAAAGATAGCACATGGCCTTAACTTTTACACAAACCAGAGGTACAAATGTAATGTGTCAGGTAGTAAATCGCCTAAACACAAATCATGGGTTTTATGTCTATGTTGGTAGTGTATAACCTTACGTTATAGGTCAGCTCACACTTGTCTATGAATTGTCATTGAATAGAACTTTAGAGCCATTCAAAGCATATAATGTATAACATCTCATTGATATCACAGTTGTATGATAAAGCGATCAAAGTAATAATACAATGTTTTTACAAAATATCATAATTCAAATGATTATCATGACCAATGTAATATGCGCTCGTGTATATTACAACAAGAATACGGCACTTATTTGATATAAATTGTATACAGTAAAGGCAACTGTATTGGAATGTAAAAAATACATGAATCAAAAGATAGGTAGGATTTTAAATGTAAAAAAAATAAAAGTAATAAAACATATTGCAGTAGTAAAATAAAAAGTACATTGTATATAGTCTACTGAATCACAGAAGAGCATTGTTTAAATTTTTTCTAAATGTGAAATCTTCTATTTCAGTTCCTTATGGCACCAAGTCAAAATGTTTTCTTAAACATTCTTAATTCAATGATTGTGTCTAATATAAAATAAAAATTTTAAAAACGCTCATAAACTACATAAACTAACAAAACATATTTAAACAAAATTAAAGTAAGATAATTAAGACAAGGTAAAACATAGTATGATATTTATAACATAGAAAATTGTCATCACTAAACGACAAATTAGTGATAAAATATTACCCAAGAACCATTACAATAAATCTTTTATATCACACAAGATACAATTTAATAGTTTATTTACAGGAAAATTATATCACAGTTAAAAGACACGAGTAACTTTACCCTAAGATCAAACATGGTGTACGTAATCTTACTGAAATATCGGCTTATCATATTTAGCCATGGAACATTTTTAACTTCATGTACAGAAAAATGTAAATTGCAAATACCAGCTTTGTATACTTAGCCACTGATCATGAACTTGAATTACCCGGTGTGCAACAAAAGGTAAATTGTAAATATATGCTTGTTATACGTAGCCATTGAACATTAACTGTTCTGTGTACATAAACATGTAAATTGTAAATATTTGCTTATTATACTTAGCTATGGAACTTAAATGACCTCATATACAAAAATATAAATTGTAAACATCAGCTTATTATGCAAGGCTATGGAATATGAATGACCACATGTACAGAAAAACATACATTTTATATATCTTGATATAAAGGAAACTCAGTAATAAAGGTCAAAACATGAAAATGTTTGTATATAGAAATATTTGGAATAAAAAACAAAAACAAATCAAATCTGGAGCGTTTTTGACGGTACCAATATAATTCGAGTATATTTTTGTATTTTGCCAGGTCAAGACTTGTATTATCTCATTATGATATTTTAACTTTCATTGTCACTATCCCTATTCAACCTTCGAGGACGTTGCATTACTTGGATTTGACCTAGCTTTACAAGGTGTACGTGTAACGTCGATGAAGCAGCAGACGAATTCACGTGATAAAAAAAACGTGAAAAGTTGATTTCAAAGATATTCCTGAACGGACAAAATGTGTTATGAACAATAATTGGCCCAATCACATTTCATTTATAACATATTTATTTCAACAATGTGCATTCATAACTTCTAAAAATTCTGTGCATGGTGTCAAAAATAAGTATGAAAACTGATTTAATGTTTATTCAGAAAAATAATATTTTTTGTATTAATGTTCCCCATATTTTCGTTAATTTTAACTATGGGAACAAGGGTGTTCATCAACAATACTTTTTAAATAAAATATATGTGCATATAACCATATAACCATCTGCAGTTTTTAAAGCTTTTTAAAATATTTTGATCTCGTTAAGTTAAAGTCATTATCGCATGTAACAAAACGTAAGCTTAACAAAGACATATGTCACAAACATGAAATTTTACAAGTGAAATACCAATTGATATTTTTGAATTTCAAAGGATATCTTGATTGTGATATATGGTGATTTAATTAATATTATCTAGACAGTTAGGATGTAATGTTAAACGTCCTTAAAAATAAAATGGCACAATGCTGATGAATCGTTTGACAAATCCGAAATAAAATACCTTGTGTATCAACATGACATCAAGTGCGTAGATCAAACATTATCTTTTGCTTGTTTACGTGCTTAAACATTTCAATGGGGACTTTATAGAAGCACACAGGATGAGGATTTTTGATTGGCGGCAGGCCTCTGTTGCTGCTGCTGCTGCTGCTGCTGAGCATATCCATAAGGTTGAGACTGTGCATAGGGCTGGGCTTGTTGGTATGGTTGGGGTTGTGCATATTGTTGGGGTGGTGCCTGCTGTTGGACTTGTGCAAACTCTGGGTTCGGTTTATATGGTGGAGGTGCCGTTTTTGGGACTGGCTCTGGTTCGTCATCTTCCTTTTTTGGAGGTTCATATCCAATCGTATTCGGCACATGTTCTATGACCTTGCCCATGAGCTCATCAAATTTGTCCCCTGACCAATTCATCTGGACTTCCTCATCCCGATGACAATTGATGTACAGAAGCTGTGTGAAGACCATGCTCATAGGCCCACTAGGTGGCCATTCCATCTTTTCCAACAGTAGAGGGACCACGGGCTTCTTCAGGGAATCAGCCAGACTGACCTCTCTTCGACAATTGGCCGAAACTGCATACTTGGTGGTCACACAAGTAAGAACAATCTTACAGCCTCGGACACCTCGGTCAATCTTGTCATACAGGGAGTCTCCACCTCCCATCTGGTAGATATCCATCCAGCAGGTTAAACCAAGCTCACTGAGTCTCTTGTAGAGCTGCTTGATCTGTTTCTGTTTACCCCACTGGTACGACAGAAACACGTCTGGGGACTTACTGGTGTTATCCTAATAATGAGGTCAAAGTTAAGACAAAGTTATAATCATGCATGTGTATCAATTTATAAACAGATCAAACATTAACTTTGGTTCATCACGTTCTCTAACTTAACCTATGAGCATGCCTATCATTTTAGACAAACAGTATCGATACGGATATAACTACAAATACATAAATTTGTTATCTTACAAAATATATATTAATTCTTTCACTATGGTATTAAGAGTTTGATTATTAGACATAAGAATATAAATTCGTCTGCATGTTATTCTTTCAGATAAATCGTATGTTTCACAGCTGTTAGAGTGAATAGTGCCATGAGTTTGATATTTTCATTTTGTCACAGGTAGCTGTAACTTTGTTATACATTGTACAGGAGTGTTTGTTTAAGTTATTCATAGTATATACCTTCGCAGAACCTGAATTCGAATCACCCTGTCCTCCAGTGTTTGGCTTTTTGGTAATGACTATTTCTTCTGCTACAGGAACCCACCAGTTCTTGTACTCTATTGGTATAAAAATCAACACAAGCTAGTTAGGAAGGCGTACATATGTTTAAATTAAGCCCTTAAAGGACTTGCTTTTCATTCTATAATTATGATACATCTGGTGAGTTGTAAGCAAACTAAAAGAATTATGAAAATGATAATGCCGTTTTACAATTTTACCCGTAGACCATATTGCATTCATTCCGGTGGTCTTACTTGTGCATGAATTTAATTAACCCCTTAAGGATCCCTATTCAACTTCCAGAATAATAACTTTGCATTTGAAACAGATTTTACGGCATGACTACAGAATTGGTAAGTCCTTTCTGAAAGGAAAATTGTACCTTGCAGAACTTTTATATAAAAAAATAATAAAGACGGAAAAAGAAAATGATCTGGCTGTTAAAAAAACAATTAGACAGGAGCAGGATTTGTGCTTCTGATTCATTAAATTATCGCCCTAACAGACTGAGATACCAGGTCAATGGTAGTGTACTGGCACATTAGCATAAAAGTTATATCTAAAACGAAAGTAAGGGGAAGTCACTGTTTGTACAAAAAATGCATTGGAATTATCTTCTAATGTTTTGTCTGTAGTTGGACAGGAATCCTTAAAAAACATATTTATAGTCATCAGAAATTACAAAAACAATATATTTAATCTGATTTAAACCACATCACAAATTGCAGGGGTTTTCCGAAAATTGCAATTTTACTTATAGTTGACACAGTTGTGAAAATAGTTAAAGTCCTTATATAAATTGTTCTACCCACCTTTAGCAACGAGGGATTCATCTGGCATGGTTTTGTAGATGTTGAGTTGCATCAGAAGTTCCTGAAACTTTGGAACCGGCCAGTAACGTTGGTCACTTGTCTCCTCTCCTCCTCGCTGGAAAAATCTCACAAACAGGTACTCGCTGAAGATGGGTCCCATAGAGCCCTTAGGGGGCCAGGCCATCTTCTCCATCAGGAGGGGAATCATGGGCTTCCCGAGATTGACAGCCAAGTTCACCTAATGAGCAAGGGTATAAATCAGCATTTACAGGTAAATAAATCACACACCTTGATAACATATATTTAAGTAAGGCAAATTAGTATTCTTCACGGGGTATTTATATTTCATGTTAATTTGTGTGGAGGATCATTTGAAGCAAAACCTAGTCATTCCAGTGTGATGCGTTCGTTTTGTAGTTCATTTATAGCAAAAAGTCAGATAATATGCTTGATGGTACAAAATTAATCATTATGTAAATATTCACGGTTATTTAGGTTTGTGTATTGTTCTATGAAGAAATTATAATTATAACTGAACAGTTGAATTCTAGTCTTTTTCATTTTATCTGAAAAACCAAGGATGTCACACAAACAAAACCTTATGGCCTACTGGGATAGTCATGATAACAATATATTAACCGTATTTTGAGCCGATGATCTATTTTGATATTTATTTCTAAAACCAGCATTGTTAATTCACATTTTGCAAACATGCATAACGGATTTCCAAACTGACAGTTTAATGAATTTTCAAGCTTTTTAAACCATTTAGTAAATACTCTTGATCTTTCATGTTTAATGCTTTCTGATTGTTCATCCATTTAATCAAACTTTGTATTTTGCAGTTCCCCTGACCCTCACCTCTCTGTTACAGTTGGGAGATTTTGCGTACTTCTCTGACACACAACATATGATGACCTTAGCTCCCCTGATTCCATTGTCAATCTTCTCAAACAGTTTATCCCCGCCTCCCATTTGTCCAACATCCATCCAGCATTCATAACCTGCCATGAGGAGGTGTTGCCGAAGTAACTTCGCCTCATTCTGGTGACCCCATTGGTAGCTAAGGAAGATCGGAGGAGGCTTTTTATATTCAGGGGCTTCCACAACGACATCATCTGCAAAACAAATTCAAAGGTAACAAACGATGATATTTTTACTGATCTGCATAATTGCACAGCAAATAGGATGCTCTGTTACCGTAACTGAATATAATGCAAAAAAATTAGGCAAGTAAGAAGCATCCGTTGTGATAGAATAATGCCAACAATAGACAAGCAAAGAAATGGTTCTGTGCTGTATTAACCGCTATTATTATTTTAACGGGTTAAAGAATGAAACATATCATAGTCAGTTAGGTATTTATCACTGCAATAGCCCTCTATTTCAGCAAACTAAAGAACATATGTAATGGTTCTAGGCCAAATTAAGCACATTTGACCCTGTAATCTTGAAGAAAAAAACAAGAGAATACCGATGTTTAAAAAAAAAATCGAAATAGCACATTTCCACATGAGATCACTATGGCGGCCATAAAACTTGTCATTAGTCTCCATCTATAAGAAACTTGAAAGCCTTTCACTCGTATCAAGCAGAAGGTCAGATATAATTATATATTATATTAATTTTTAGTACAAGTACTTTGAGAAGTTTTACACATTTGGTCTATGACCTAGAAACGAATTCAAGCTAAGTCATTCATTAGAACAAAATTGATTGCCCTTCTACCCTAGCAAGCAACAGACCAACTATCATAAATCATTGTTCAAGAATTGTTAATATTGGCAGAACAGATGGCCTATTAAAGACAATGTGAGAATTTTAGACTTGGTGAGATTGTAGCATGTTGTGGTGTGTTATGTTGTATAAATAAGTCATTTTTGTGTATTTAGTATGACCATATAGTGCAACACTGACCTACAGCCTTCATAGCATTCTCTACGATGATTGCAGCGTCCAGTCTGTCCATTTCCTGCAGAATTGTCAGTACTGCTTGGGTAGCCTCGACTGTCTTGTGGGTAGCGTACCATTCGCTGAGAAGGGCCATGCAGGGATCATTCTGGGTGGCCCATGCTTTGATGTCCTTTGGTGAATATCCTAGACGCTGGGCAAACAGTCTCCAATCGTGCTCAGACTTCGGATTCATCAACTTGGTAAGATCTCTAGACCATGCTGGAGCGTTGGACATCGTCTGTAGTACAGAGTTTACAAATACAGACGAATGTCAATTTATGTGTTGTTTGTAATTTTAACTTGCATGGAATAAAATCACCTCAAAATAGAACAAAACCTATTTTCGAACAAATGTTCAAATCAAAGGAACCATTTACTCCACTTCTCCTTTACACATGTAGCATTTGCTATAATAGTGTACATTCACAAAGATTTCCTGTAAATGTATAGTATCTCTTCCTTCCAAAAAGAAATAATAGAAGAAGGCTGTACTTAATAAACAGAAATATGGCGCGGAATACAGTGACCTAATTGAAGAATATTATTTTGATAACCCTTAATTGCAGATATAATAATCGAAATTCTTGAATGTTTGAAATTAGAATCTAAATTGAACACACGGCAATCTATGATAGGTTGAAAATTATGAAAGATGTAACTTATAATGGCATATAACACGAAAAACAAAACTCTACCTTGTTGTCAATTTCCTCAACTTTGACCTTTGTATCGTCAAGATCTTTTTGCACACCATCTACACGTTTGTTGACCGTTTTTAGTCCAGTTTTCATGGTTTTTATTTCTCTGCCATGCTTGTCAACGGTGACCTTTAACCCTCTGACCTCTACCTCAGTGTGTGTGACCCTCTCATCAAGTTCACCAACCTGTCTCTTGATATGTAGGACTTCAGTAGTGATGCCTGTCATACTGGAAGTGAATGTTTGTAGCTACCATTTAATGATGAACCCACACTTACATGTAGTAACAGAACCATAGATTCGCTGGGTTTTTGTTCACAAGTAGGAAACTACTTTAGAGTAAAAATGAAATTTGTTTTAAAAAACACATACACTGTTTGGCTGTTATATTGAATTTGCTGCACTCTCAGGAAAATTTCAACAGATACATGGGATTTAACAATTTAATTAAAGAAAAAAACACCAATACACTGTCACATCATTAACTAAGTATTCAAAATTATCACAAATTATTTTACACAGTAACATTGTTAGACTGCATCATTTGGTTCAAGAAATGTATCTTCACCAACAAATACTCTCGAATAGGGAAGAAAGTTTTTTCATATAAATTTGAATTTAGCTATTGAGTATATGACCATCTGGAATGTGATTTCTTTTGTTATTAGAATCTGGATTGAGTAAATAAACAACTAGACAAACGGGGTACCTGATACCATCCATGGCATTGATAATGGCTGTACACATGTCGTTGAGAGAAGAATTTTGTCCATTTTTCTGCAAGTCTTCAAAGTACTTGCGATGAGGTTTAAGAGTGTTGACTCCATATTTAGCTCCCAGAGTTCGGAGAGCATCAATAAGGGCAACTTGTTGATAGGCATCCTTACTCTTTTTTACCAGAACAAGAAGCTCTTCTATCAAGCTGTCTGCTAGTTCCTAAATTAACCAGTAGAGAAAATCCATATCTTAATAACATTTTTATTTTACTTAAACCGAGGTTACATTATTTTCATTTTCATTACCTTTCCATATTTCCAAACCAACCAACTCATTAAATAAATTCCGTAACCAGAAATACTTAAAAATGAACAAATCAAAGATAAACTAACGGGCATTGAATAATACAAGGAACCAATGAGAGTTAAAAAATAATCAGTTAAATGTATGCTATCTCTAATTGGATACTATAAAGTAACTGCCACTGAATAAAGCAACTAACGAATCCAATTCATATCAGCTAATATCACGATTTAGTATAAATGTTTCCAGAAATGGTACATTTTAAAACTGATGTAAATCCCAGACAGGGTTAGCAGGGCATGTTTGGTTGTATCTATCTATACCTTGAAAAAGTCCTTGGTTTAAACCGAAAAGGTAACATTAATCTTATCATTTCCTTCGACAAAACATTTTAACTATCAATGTTTGTTTACTCAGTTGTGCAAATTAGTATACCAGCTTGCTGTTAAGAAATCTAACAAAATATTGACATGGTTATAAGTAAAAAAAAGTCATTCTAATACAGTTTAACAATTCAAATGGTACAACTCCTTTGATAGCATACCTGTTTTTTCAGGCCTAAGTTGACACAGATGACCTGAATTGCAGCTGCGCTTCTCAAATCCAATTTTGGACTCTGGAGGACTTGTTTGATTATGTTATTGCCAAACAGTTGTGGCTGTTGTGCAATGACCTCACCAAAAACAATCAGGGTAACTATCTGTGTATCGTTGTTAGGCATGAAATGCCTGATCATGTAGTCAATATGTCCTTGTGTGAAGAGCTTAACAGCAAACATAAAGATATCATCATCAGTGACATGTAAAGACAGTCACACAGCAACACAAGGCATTATTAAATATAAAGTGACATATGTCTTAGCTTAATAGTGACATGTGTCTAAACTTAGCAATGGCATGAGTCTATACAAACAATGACATGGATAAATCCAAGAATAATCTATTATATTTTATCAACCTTTCAAATAAAAGAATATCCTATGAAAAATCCTTTATCTGATCCTTCATGTTTTCCTTAATTTTAAGAGAAATAAGACAAAATTTCTGACTGTCTTGAAAATATCAAAGCTTTAATTGTAAACTTGTCTCGTCATTAAATTAGAAGAACAGATGAATACTTAAGAATTTGTTTAACTTGTTTTTACTTTAACCATCAACCTTGCTGTGACCACCACCAGCTGGTTGGGCGATGTTCAAAATTTAACCTACCTCCGGCTGATTTTCAGCCATTTGCCTGATTAGCAGAACCTGAAAAACAGCATTGGTCTGTTGTGAGTCTTCTTCTATGGCTGACATCACCATATTGAACTCTTTCTGTGTAAACCCAACACTTTCCTCATAGGGCTTAGGGAGGGAATCTGAAAAATGTAACACAATAGGTTATCACAGTGGTCTGACTGAATGGACAGCAAAGGCCAAGCCTTCAAACTCCACAGTTTATCAAGATGATATTTATAACTAAAGTAAAAGTAAAAGTAAAAGTGGACATATTTGTATTGTTGGTGTTGAGTGAATGTGCCAAAATAGCCACATGTGAATGTTTGTTTATAGATTATATGGATTGTTGATCAATAGAATATAAAGATTTAGAACCATTGTCGATGCAAAAGTTTCCACACCATGATCAGTTTAAAGTGTCACAACGCGAAAAAATCCACTTTTACATGCCATATTGTTATTAGTTGCTAGCTTTCAACCAAATATGCAAGTCTATT
>JAUMHH010213613.1:0-12585 GCA_032359455.1 Chlamys rubida | reverse complement strand
CTGGCTCCCTTGTACCAAAAAGTGTTTGGAATAAAATGTGGTACGGTGTTTGGGTACCTTGACAGAGTTTTGGGATGCTGATCTAGTACATGTGTTGGTAGACAAATTAAATTGATTAGAAAGATATTCTGGAACTAGATTATTTATACATTTGTACACCATAACACCTCTTTTGAATTTCAAATATTCGCCAATTGGTAACCACCCTAATGAAGAAAACAGTTCTACTGATGGTGTATCAAATGGAGCATCCAACAGTAATCTTGCAGCTTGTTTCTGCGCTTTTGACAGTTTTTGTAGAAGATTTAAAGAGCATCCGCTCCATACTATGCTACTGTACATGAAGTGGGGGAAAATATATGCATGACAAATTTTAAGTCTAGCTGAAAGTGGTAAATATTGACGGATGCGTCGAAGTAAACCCAAACCACTGTTAATCTTTGAAACAACAGATGCTATGTGATCTGACCAAAAAATATTGTTGTCAATTTTTACACCAAGAAGTTTTTCACTCTTTACTTGTTCAATACATTCCTGATCTAATGTTAGGCTTAGAGCATCATCTATTCTGTTAAGTTTCTGTTTTGTGGCAATAACCATACATTTCGTTTTATTCTTATTTAGAACCATACTATTCTCATTACACCAGTCTTGGACTTTACTCAGATCAGTTTGTAACTCATCCTGTACAATAGAAATAGAACTTCCAGATGCACTCAGAGTCGAGTCATCAGCATACATATCTGTACCTGATTTTAGCCCAAGAGGTAAATCATTGATAAAAATAAGAAACATCAGGGGACCTATTATGGAACCCTGTGGAACACCATGAGTAATTTGATTACTTTTAGAAATATGATTAGATACTGTCACTTTTTGAAACCGATGAGAGAGATAGGATTGAAACCAGCTCAAAGATTATTTGTCACATTGATATATGGCTAACTTTTGAATTAAAACCTAATGATCTACCATGTCAAAGGCTTTTTTAAAATCTATAAAAATAACACCATTGACATTTCGTTTTGTCAATTTCCTTTGCCCACTTATTAACAATACTGAGTAAGGCAGTCTCGCAAGAATGATGCTTACGGAACCCGGACTGTGAGGAAACAAGAAGATTATGTTCATTAATATACTTATAAAAACTATTATGAATATGTCTTTCTAAATTTTTTGATAAAACTGGTAAAATAGACACTGGTCTATAATTAGAAATGTCAGACATTGCTCCACCTTTATGAAACCTATACGTGTTTCTATGTGACATTTCGATGACTAGTACGGTATGTACTCGGTCACCTTCATCAGACACAATCTAAAATTTGTCTTATGGGGGTGACAGAGTACATACCGTACAAGTCATGGAAACGTAAGTAGCAGTATTATGTCGTAACGAACAGTAAAGTGACTTTGATTACCTTTACCACAAGGATGTACGCCGCGGCCTTTGCTTTGTCGCAATTCAATTTTTAGACAGTATTGAGATAGTGACAATGGATAATCGAATTGTTGCAAATGCCCTAGATGCTGAACGTTAAGCAGAGAATACAGCTACCATTTAAGGACTTGTGTATGTCCCGACCCCGGGGCAGACCCCATTGCCTTCCTAACTTAGACGAACGTTCATCAATTAGCCAAATGTGAGGTTATTTAAAAAAAAAGCGGCAGGAAACAGGTAAGTCGTTAGGATAGGAAGTAGGGAAGATCCCAAATCTTGTAATGGGGGCAGCCCATTTACTTTGGTCGCTTTTGTGGCTCTTTCTCAACTCCCGATCCGCGCTGAAGATCAAATATGACCTGATCTGCATGGGTAGACTGACAGTGTACATATGTTTGCGTAGGAATATTTGCTATGGCTATTTCGGGTAGGTCATCTTTCTCTCCTTTAAATAATGTGGGTACGTCAGGTAGCCTGCGGTGACCTGAGGTAGGCGGTCGCCTGGGGTAGCAAATTACAGTTGGCAAATGTCATTTTTGAGGACCTACGGTCGCCAGACGAAACTGTGCTACTTTAGATCCTATGGTGACCTTGGCTGTGACCTTGGCTATTAGCAGAGACGTATATAATGTACTATATACGTCACTCTCATTGGTGCTATCTTTTTTATTTAAGAACGTGACCTTTACCGACTCTCATGGCAACCCCCGAGCCGGGCTACCTTAGGATACGAAAGAGACTACCCTAAATGTAGGTCACCAGGATGACTTACGTAATCGAACTATCTAAGGTCACAGGGCTACTTAATGTCACCAGACTACTCTCTCACCAGATTTGTCGTTCCCTACACTCAGTGACGCGTTCGTTTGCAGTGCCGTTGCTGCCACAAAAACCCAGGCTGTATTATATCAGATTAATTAGATTAACGATTATAAGGTATCTATATTAACTCACTACCTCTTAATTTTGGTTCATGAGTCGTTGTAAAACTAATTCATTACGCCGTCAATATCACGATGGTTTACATGGGGCCTCCGAACATAGAGGGGAGAGGTGACCTAATGTAGCCTCCGTACATAGAGGGGAGAGGTGACTTGATGTAGCCTCCGTACATAGAGGGGAGAGGTGACCTGAGGTAGCCTCAGTACATAGAGGGGAGGGATGACCTGATGTAGCCTCCTTACATAGAGGGGAGAGGTGACTTGATGTAGCCTCCGTACATAGAGGGGAGAGGTGACCTGAGGTAGCCTCCGTACATATAGGGGAGACGTGACCTGAGGTAGCCTCCGTACATAGAGGGGAGAGGTGACCTGAGGTAGCCTCCATACATAGAGGGTAGAGGTGACCTGATGAAGCTTCCGTACATAGAGGGGAGAGGTGACCTGATGTAGCCTCCGTACATAGAGGAGAGAGGTGACCGGATGTAGCCTCCGTACATAGAGAAGAGAGGTGACCTGAAGTAGCCCCCGTACATAGACGGGAGAGGTGACCTGAGGTAGCCTCTGTACATAGAGGGGAGAGGTGACCTGAGGTAGCCCCCGTACATAGAGGGGAGAGGTGACCTGAGGTAGCCCCCGTACATAGAGGGGAGAGGTGACCTGAGGTAGCCTCCGTACATAGAGGGGAGAGGTGACCTGATGTAGCCTCCGTACATAGAGGGGAGACGTGACCTGATGTAGCCTCCGTACATAGAGGGGAGAGGTAACCTGATGTAGCCTCTGTACATAGAAGGGAGAGGTGACCTGATGTAGCCGCTGTAATAATATAAAGGGGAGATGTGAGGTGAGGTAAGGTGAGTAGGTGGGTGTCGTTAGAGCAGAGGTGACCAGGCCAAGTTCGGCACATTTAATATTAATGGATGGCCGAACGTGCCCCGCCTTGGGGCAAGTTGGGACAGGCAATCTGACATGAGGTAGTATGTACTGAGATTTTCTAATGACACATGCATCTTCCTCTATTATTACGTTATAAGACATGTTTTCCCCTCCACTGTTACGACTTTCCATATAATTGTGTTGTCCGGGTCAAACCTGTCGCGGTATCATACGGGTCGAACCTGTCCCATACTGTCATTTTAACACATTCGTATATTACAGCAATAAGAAAGACAATGAACAAAAGGTATGCCATCATGTAAAGCAGTCATTTGTTGTGGTGATTTCTGACATAAATAAGTATAGTCTATATATAGTAATTCGCTTTACTAAAAGTTCGCAAAAAGAAAGACGTGAGGTCCTGTTTTTTCTTTCCACCCTCCCAATTTATAATTGTGTTTCCCACTGCAAGTTTTAGTGTGAACATTATTCTTTCAAGTCAAGTGAACTGCCAATTAGGTCCTCAAAATTGATCATCAGTACATAAAAGACGGATTTTTTTTTTTTTTTTTTAATTAAAATTTACTTAAACAAATCTACGACAACAGAATTGAAATATTGGATCCCAATGTTTATTTTGTTGACTTAAAATGTTGATTGATTGAAAATCACAAATCAATGCTCACATTGTGTACTTGTATGCTGTATGTATGAATGTACGCCTATGCTGGTATACTGTCAATAAAATATTGAATTGAATATTGAATTGGAAATGAATATATATATATACATTTACAGCTTTGCAAAGTTACGTAATTTTAACTAACAGTATTCAAACTGAGTTGAGCAAATCTTCAAATCCTCGCACTGCTTACTAAGATTCATATAACTAATGTCCCTAGTTTAAATGGTAACTTTTGTTTGAAAAGGAAACGATCATATCTTATCAATTTTGATTGATGCTGTCGGCAAAACACCCTGAAGCAGACAGTATTGATTTTATCCAATCAGATGAGCTGTCTTATGAGCTGTCTTATCGAGCCTTTGGCACGCTGGTGCATTGTGGGAAATTAATTACTACTTCCTACTTCGTTTGACACGCCGCACATTTTAGGTCAGTGTTGAAGCTCCAGCTGTTATCTGCATCAAGATGGGAATGCGTCGAGGAAGAAGCACGAAAAATCCACCAATTCTTAGTCACGAGTTCTTTATACAGAACCATGCGGATATTGTGTCTTGCATTGCAATGGTTTTCGTTGTCGGTCTCATGTTTCAGGTACGTAATACACAAACGAAAGTGATAACAGGAGCCGGTTGGCGTTGAGCCAATATTTTGTCTACCCATATGTCAGACAGTTATTTGTTCAATATCATTTGATTTTATTGAAATGTCACTTACAATATATGAAGTTATGTAAAGAGATCTGAGCAGTGACCAGATTGTGGTACGTCATCATGTTAATTATTTGCTGTTCATTGTTTTCCACTTTCTGGAAATGTGACGTGGCACTGTTGTAATTATAATGAAACTTTTCAACATTTAAAGGGATTTAATTAAATTTATTGATTAGCCTGTATTTCTTTATTGCTTTAAGTGATTGTTATGAGTGTTAGATCGAAGAATTCGTGTAATTATCAACAGTTTCGACAACTATCGCTAGTCGCTATGTATAGCAAATATGGCATCAGATTACAAAAGTTTCAAAGCTTAGGAATATAATTTGATTAAGCGTTGGTTGATTAACTTATGGATTTAGGTTATTACACCAAATTAGATTTGTTATTTCTAGATGAGATATTCTTAAAATTGGTGCTTTTTATTATTTAAATATAACAATGATAGGATTATTTTTTACCATATGGACAGAACCTGAGTCAGCAGCTGATGATCTTATATAAACACCAATGTATATCTACAACAAAATATAAAATTATTCAGGCAAGGATTTTATTTCTTCATTCAAGTGCATTAAAATGTACACTGTTCCGTCACTGAACATGAAGCTTACTGCTATTAATGCCCAAAGATTAAAAAGGATTTATTTTTCCTAAGTTTTCATTTTGTAATATCCATCACTCACATTATATTCAGAATTGTAAAAAATGCATCATTATTGGAATGCATTAAAAAAGGAGAAAGTTGAGGTGACAACAACATTTAAGGATTTTAATGCATATGATCACAGAATTAGATTTAAGTCAGTACGTGTTAAAATGATGTTATGAAAAAAGGGGTAGATTGGTAGGAATTAGGGGGTAGGTGTTAAAGTGTCAAATCAAGATATTACAAAAATCTTCGAACATAGTTATTCAGACCAATTGTTTGCTCCAAATAGCATTGTGTGGGTAAAAAATAGGTAAAACCTAGGATCAGTTAGGGTACCTGGAACATACATATTTTTTTGGTCTTATATTGTATGGTTCAGTTCATCATACATTTTAAACAAATTAATTGGCTGAAATTTTGCATCCTTCGGGAAATTAAAAGGGATATTTGCAGACTAGCACAGACTTGTTAGACATGCACTCTGGAGTGGTACCATCGTTTTAGACGTATTGTTGTGTGCAGCTGTCAGATACTTGGTGTTTTCTGGAAGTATAACATGACATGCCTTTTAAAACCCCAGTCAAATCTGCCGACAAACTATTTAGAAACAATATTTTTCTGTTTAAGTTCAAAATTTGACATCACAAGATGCATTTATGGTTTCCAATTTGTTTTATTTTACTCCAGAAGAACAAATTCTGATTGAAAACGAGGCTTTTTAATATGACAGTAGGTTGAATTGGTTAGTATATATATTTATAGAAGTTGTACAATGGAAATCGTGTTAATATTACAAAACAGAATATGATGATCATGAATTTATCCTTCAGTTGCCAATACTGCAAAATCTGCATTTCGTAAAATATATTAGATTTAAAAATAGAAATTCTTCAATACCATGGTTTTGTCATTGGTAGTCTTAAGCTTGCTACCTATGTAATGTATTTATGTAGTTTCTCTT
The DNA here is from genome assembly GCA_032359455.1 of Chlamys rubida. Lineage (NCBI taxonomy): Eukaryota > Metazoa > Mollusca > Bivalvia > Pectinida > Pectinidae > Chlamys > Chlamys rubida. Next base: position 6,322 of record JAUMHH010213613.1, on the reverse strand, counting down.
TTCTTTATTTAGGCCACAGCACCAGTAGCCACACTGTTTGTAGCTCTTCAGCACAATGTTACAAGGAATGGCACAGGTATACAGTCAGGGGTTGAAATTAAGATTTAGAACAGGTTTAACATTTGAAAATACCACATAATATATACTGGCAGGTATTATTACGGATATAATGATAAATAATGATGGGCAATCGGTTCAAAATTATAATCAATCATCAGTTTGTAAGCATCTACATGTATTTGGGGAAGATAAGCAGTGAATTTTTTTATCAGTTTTAATTTAATTCTTCATTTCTTCAACGAGGATTGCATACAGCCCAGAGGCTACTAGCTGCTTTCCTCAGCTTTACTGCTGAATACAGGCTGTTTCCCCTAGCTAAATAGTGCCTTATTTTCCCCTAAATGACCAAAAACAGGAATATATTCCCAATTTCAATACAAATAATGCTATATTTTCCCAATTCATAATTATAAAGGAACAGGTTGTTGTAAAATTTTGGTAACAAAACACTGATAACCTACTTGTAGTACACCAAAAAGATGTAAAATGTCTCAACAAACAAACTACGATTGCAAATAAAACTGCATGTTGTGATATGATGTGGTTGTCTTCTACAGATTCTGCTGATGATGTTGGCTTGTATACCTATGGACGTAAGGATGTCTTCTCCACCATGTTCTATCTTCTCATCTGTGTAGTAGTACACGCTGTTATCCAGGAGTATGTCCTAGATGTAAGTAATTTCAAACAGTTAAACTGCCTAGTCTTTCATGTTTTCCAAAATATAAAATAAATAACAATAACATATAATTTATCTTCATGTTATTGATGAAAAAGATTTATATTTGTTTTCAAAAGAAACAAAAATTATTTTAAGCATGCTGGATCAAATAAATTCCAGTTGGATGCTGAGTTTGTATTAACTAACACCTAAGTTGCACGACACCTGGCTGCCTTATAAATATCTATCCTTTTAAAATTTAAGAATATATTTCTTTTTTCAAATTATGTATTTTCATAACGTGCAAAAAATTGTTGTTAAATACTTAAAATTGAAGCTTGTATCATAACTAATCAACATGACTAATTATTTTTGTTGTAGAAACTGAACAGGAAGATGCATCTGTCAAAGGTGAAACACAGCAAGTTCAACGAGTCGGGTCAGCTGCTAGCATTTTACTTTGCTTCGGCTGTCTGGGGTGCGGACATCATCGTCAGGGTAAGAGAAGGGCTACAGATGTCCAAAGAACTGCAACTACGTGCTGTTCTTGAATGTTCGGTCTTGCATAATTGTAAAATCTGTTAATTAATACTTGTGTTGAAACAATTCTTTTGTTGTAAACGTTTGGAATTTTATGTTGAAGCCTGCTGAAGTTGCCTTGTGTCATTTATTTTTTTCAAGTTATCTGGGTGTAAAGTTTTGTAAGGAAATCAAAACTGATGTTATCAAGTATTTGAGTTAAGATTTGTATTTGACTTATATGTCTATAAGTATTGGAATAATAAACCATGTATTTCAGTGAACTTCTTGTTGTTCTTGCAGGAAAGCTACATCAATATCAACCAGTTATGGGAGGGCTATCCTCATGCCGAATTAACGTAAGTCTCTCCTAAAATATTTTTATGTTTTTTAAATATAAACAAATGTTTGAGGGAAAATGTAGAGGACTCTTATAACATCACCAATGAATCAAATAAAAATCAAGTAGATCTTGTGGTAAATATTTGGTATTTGATGGCATTTAAGTTGAAACTACCATTAGAAAGAGTTGTTTCCCTTGTTTGAAATGGTAATGAATTGTTTCCCTTGATGCAGGTTTGTGGTGAAATTCTTCTTCATACTACAAATAGCCTACTGGATCCACTGCTTTCCAGAGTTGTACTTCCAAAAAATCAAGAAGGTAAGAAATATTACAGAACTTTAAAAAAATATGTGTGTGTAGTTTATAAAGAACTATATGCCCTGGGCATACAGCAAGTGGTATTGTACACCCCTGACCCATATAATCTCTCAAGATATGTCTCAGTGACACTCTCAATGGACAGAGAATGAGATCTTTTATATGTGGAGCTAGTAGAATTTTTCAAAATCTGTTTGAGGACTAGAAATTTGAATACGAACTTGTATATCCCTGGTGACCCCTTTGCTTATACCCCGAGTGTTCAAAAATTCAAATTATTTTTCATGTTGTATTCAGAAAACCTCTTGAATTTAAAAAAAGAAGATATTTCCTGATTTGTGATCATTGTCCAATCCTGATCCGCACAAGATATCGATGTTTCAGTGTTTATAACTTCACTATTATCATAATGGACAGAAAATCTTTTACAATAAAGGATGTTTTGTGTTGCTGCTTACTGATGATATATTATTATGTTTTTCTTATATTTGGTTGCTATTCATTTTGTTAAATATTTATAAATATGTTTTATTGCAGGAAGAAATCTCGTCTCGTATACAGTATGCCACCCTTTATCTTGTATTTATTGTCGGGGCCTATGTACTCAAGTAAGTAAATATGGCGGTATCTTTACTAAATAATAATCTTCACTAAAATAATATTTTGTGAAACAATAAATGATTTAAAATTTGGATCAAAGATGTTAAATTAAATTCAGGCAACCTGAAGGTTATCCATTCACGCCATTACCATTGTCTGTGTGTTATCTATCATTTAAGTAAACGGAGCTTCACTGCATGTTATACATTAGAGCAATCAGGATGCCAGATAGTTGATGCTTAATTGAGTTCTTGGAAGAATTAAGGAGGTACAAATATATGTTTAATGTCACGACTTGTGGTTTGAACTTTTAAAATATCTGTATATATATGGCTTTAGGAATCCTGCAGTGAAGGGGATACATTTTTTGTCCAAAGCTAGTGTATTGTATATTTTCTTTCTGATTTCTATGTAAATTTTTATTTTTTAAAACTTTAATTCTTTTTGAATTCTTTTGTTGAGATTTTAACTTCACCTAAACATTTTCTTCATGTAGTCTTTCCAGGACATCACTATCGATCTTTGCCTTTATTTTTTTGTACAACATCATTTATGTATTTGTTATTTTTTATTAAAGTTTTAACCGAGTCGCCCTTAGCATGATGGTTCTACACTATTTGGTGGAGTTTGTCTTCCATTTAGCCAGACTTCTCTATTTTGCTGAGAAGAGTGAATTAGCCAACACAGGGTAAGTGTAGTGAACAGTGAAATAATTAACAACACACTTAGAAATTTCCTGGTCATAAATACAAATGTTCACGAGGATGAGTATACCACAAGAGCCGTTCAGCAGGAAACATTAATTCTTAAGCCATTCACAGAATCGTCTCCTTTTTATCTGTTAAATATTTCCTTGTCTTTAACGCACACAGATACTTACGTGTAAAACTAGTCTTGCCGAATTCATTTCTTCACGGGACCAACATGAATAAATGGCACAGTAGATTCCCCTATTGGAAATACAGCCATAAGAAAACAAAATGATGTTAATATTGTGCAGGTTCCAAAATGATATTGAAATTTCATCCATTGGGAGTGAATGAGTTGAATATATCATGACTGTTTTCCTCACCAATGAGGGTTAATCTATCATGACTGTTTCCCTCACCAATGACGGTGAATCTATCACGACTGTTTCCCTCATCAATGATGGTAATCTATCACGACTGTTTCCCTCACCAATGAGGGTGAATCTATCATGACTGTTTCCCTCACCAATGCGGGTGAATCTATCATGACTGTTTCCCTCACCAATGAGGGTGAATCTATCATGACTGTTTCCCTCACCAATGAGGGTGAATCTATCATGACTGCTACCCTCACCAATGAGGGTGAATCTATCATGACTGTTACCCTCACCAATGATGGTGAATCTATCATGACTGTTACCCTCACCAATGACGGTGAATCTATCATGACTGTTTCCCTCACCATTGAGGGTGAATCTATCATGACGGTTTCCCTCACCATTGAGGGTGAATCTATCATGACGGTTTCCCTCACCAATGATGGTGAATCTATCATGACTGTTTCCCTCACCAATGAGGGTGAATCCATCATGACTGTTTCCCTCACCAATGACGGTGAATCTATCATGACTGTTTCCCTCACCACTGACGGTGAATCTATCATGACTGTTTCCTTCCCTCACCAATGAGGGTAAATCTATCATGACTGTTTCCCTCACCAATGAGGGTAAATCTATCATGACTGTTACCCTCATCAATGATGGTGAATCTATCATGACTGTTTCCCTCACCAATGAGGGTGAATCTATCATGACTGTTAGTATTACTTAATAACATACAATATGTATTACTTGTTAAGGGCGAAAGTTACACGGGGCAAATAGGGGAATATTTGACTGGGAAAAGGTTTCCCGGTATACAGTATACATTTACCATTACTACAGATGTACTATTAAAACTATATATCTTAAATGGTGTTTTTCATCTTTTGTTGAATCACCTAGTTTAACTTATTCACCCCTGAAATTACATGATGAAATATTCCAACCTTTGAATTGGAAGAGTTCAAATGTGTCTTCAGGGGTGAACGAGTTAAGGTTGTGTGATCAAATAAGGATACAAATTTCTTTCTTTGTCATAAATGTAATATTTTAGTATGTTTTAAACTTTAAATGTGTATGTGAATGTCTGAATTTGTAAATTTCATTTTTTTAGATTCATGGTTTTTAATGGGATGTTTGTGCTGGTGAGACTGGGGACAATCATCCTGGCTGTTCTGACCTTCTGGTAAGTATCCATTCTCCACCATCAGATTATGGTCAGAATCATCCTTGTTACGCTTTCGTTCTCTGCATGCACCCCTGGAATATGTCGTGGTGGATGATACAAGAAGTCCATCAAAATAATCTCTCGGTCGTTTAACAGTGAAATTGACTAGCTTTGAAGTCGGGTGTCCTGTCTCTTTAATCTTCAAAAGTCAGGTACTATCATGGCGTTTGTACTATCCTGGCGATTGGTCAGATTATTTTGCCTGAGACCAATCAAATAGCTAGCCATGTGCCTTAAATGTTGCTATGCCATATTCCAGGGATGCAGAGACTGTAAGTGAGTGTAACCCCTGGAGTATTGATGATTGGTCAGACTTGGAACAATCATCCTAGCTGATATAACGGTGTACAGTAATATAATTAACCAATGTATTAGAATCTCTTTTACTGATAAAAGTAAGCTCAAGTCCCATCCCAGAATTATTTTTTCCTCCTATTTCCAAGGATCAAAATTTCCTTAGATTAATAAATTGAAATTTTCAAATAAGCAAATAAGTTGTTGAGATGAATTTGATGATATTTATTCAAGTTAATTATAATTTTTCTTCTGTTGTTTTTATCATTCCTTAATGAAGATATTTATTGACGAAGCACAAATGTACTATTTAACTGCTTCCTTCTCAGGTACGGCCTAGACCAGAACAGCCAAACAGCTGTGGACTTTGCCACAGGAAATTTTAATGCTCAGTGGGTGAGGTAAGTTATCCACCAACATAGATTTTAGCTTTCATGCACTAACTTGAAGTTTGTGTATATAGTTTTCTTACTGCATATACTGTTAGTGTGCTAATATGTCAATGAGCTTATCTGTTAAAATTTAATAATACGCTGACATTTTTGTCCACTTTAATGAGTACTCTCTTAGTATACTGAGTGAAGTTATTCTGGACACTAATGTCGCCACACAACAAACATTTTAGGTCCCCCACCATGATATTGGAGGCGTATTGAGCACTTTTCCCTTGATCTGTCTGTGCGTCCATACATATGAACAACATTTATGTTAGACTTTGTGTTTCTCTGATGTTAAAACAAAAGTAAGTACACTATATTCCGTCTTTGCGTATTGCAGAGTTATCTTTCTTGTGAATAGGTATTGATTGTTACGTCATTGCTTTTTGAGAGTAACGTCATAAACTTTTGAGAAAACAACGTAATTTTCACACCCAAACCAATGACGAAACAATCAATACCTGCTCACAAGAGAAGATAACTCTGCAATATGCAAAGACGGAATAAAGACCCTACCTACAGTGGACAGGCATTGGCTCTTCTCCCCATTTATTGTGTGATGTAATAGAAGTTCTCCCCATTTATTGTGTGATGTAATAGAAGTTCTATACACAATCATGTGACATCTTGAAGAGTACTACACTATCATGTGACATCTTGAAGAGTACTACACTATCATGTGACATCTTGAAGAGTACTACACTATCATGTGACATTTGAAGAGTACTACACTATCATGTGACATCTTGAAGAGTACTACACTATCATGTGACATCTTGAAGAGTACTACACT
>JAUMHH010213602.1:0-12585 GCA_032359455.1 Chlamys rubida | reverse complement strand
TAGATGTATCAATTATTTATCATAACATATATATATGTTTCAGTCATTTATCATATTATATATATAGATGTATCAATCAGTTATCATGACATATATATATGTCTCAGTCATTTATCATATTATATATATATATGTATCAATCATTTATCATATTATATATATATATGTATCAATCATTTATCATATTATATATATATGTATCAATCATTTATCATATTATATATATATATGTATCAATCATTTATCATATTATATATATATATATGTATCAATCATTTATCATATCATATATATATATGTATCAATCATTTATCATATTATATATATAGATGTATCAATTATTTATCATAACATATATATATGTTTCAGTCATTTATCAAATTATATATATAGATGTATCAATTATTTATCGTAACATATATATATGTTTCAGTCATTTATCATATTATATATATAGATGTATCAATCATTTATCATAACATATATATATGTTTCAGTCATTTATCATATTATATATATATATGTATCAATCATTTATCATATTATATATATATATATATCAATCATTTGTCATATTATATATATATATATCTATAAACCATTTATCATATTATATACATATATATATATATATCAATCAATTATCATATTGTAATCCTTGTACAGTAATCTTCACACAAAAATATAAGAATTCGGTAATTAACACAAATTTGTGTTACGATTGCAAAATTCAAAGAAAATTGGAATGATGTGGCTTGTTCTTTTTAAAATACACATAGTCTAGTCTGTATGGCAATCTATATATGTACAATAATATTGAAATAACTTAACCAACCTGGAATATGTTCACGAAATGACGACTACAATTGTAAAGAGATAGTATCATCTTGTACGTACTCACCCCACCTGTATGTAGTTTCTTCAGACTCCCCAATGTGGCCACAGCGTCCAACATTAACGGGATGTCCTCATAATGAAGCGAACGTCGTACACGTTTTCACTTCTACCTGATTGTTGTAGGGTCATTCAGGTTACACTTTCTCCTGCCGAACCACTTCTGTCCAATCGACATCTTTCCTCTATTCACAATGATCTCCTTTTGACAGATAGCGAGAGAATATAGCAACATGGTCCAGTCAATACCCACACGATCAATGAACGGCGTATTCATTGTAAATAGGTCTAACACAACACTTGGACAGACATGAAGTATTTGCTAAAACACCTTCGTATTTAACATTATACAATAATGCCAGTTAAAAGTGACATGCAATCGATGTAGTCATTTCGCAAGTTAAAATCGATTATATATTTTGCATTGCTTAATAATTTGATGACAGTTGGACCAGCTCCTGCTGGGCGCATAATTGGCTTTCACAAAATAACATGAAAACAAAGCGCTAGTAATATTTGTTTTAATTACTAGATAACTGACACAGAATATATGACGTCAGAAAAAGATATTCATTAAACACGCAGAACACAGTCGGGGCTCTATTATTAAAATTTTAACACACTCGTTACTTTTCTAACAAGCTTTCACTTAACTTGTAAATACACAACGTCAGTTTTATATGAACAGAAATAAACTATTTATAGTTTGTTTTGTCTCTTACACCCACGTACACCCTTGCTTTCTCACCACACTGTCAAGTTCCCGCCATCATCACTTTCTGGTGATGATTATCACAATTCAAAACTTACTGTTCTGTTCAGCACGATACTTTCCTAATAATTGATGATACACATACAGTACATTCTGGTAGTTGGTGTTTTGCAGTTATCATTTTCAATAAGAAATGGTAAATAACGTTCGATTTTATCTGCCGTTGCACTGCAAAGCACAAAGGCTGTCAGAACGGGTCATGTCTGACACAAGTCATCTGGTATTATTATTGTTTTTTATTTGCCCCCCCCCCCCTATATTAAAAGCTTTACAACGTTTTTTTCCACTTGGTAACATGCCCCATATGTCATGGTATATTTCCATACCATATCCGCTTTGTAATATTTTACGATTATTTTCATATTAATTATATTATGAAGATGGAAACCAGGTGAATGACAATATCTTTAACTATTGTTTTTATGCATTTCTTGTTTTAATATATTGTAGACAGGTATTAAGCATACACGTACACACAGCATAGTTGTATGGAGCAACATTTTTACATTTTGATAAACATCAATATCCCAATCCAATAGGCTGTGAGCTAACTGGTGTTGTTTCTTTGTTGTGACGGTATTAGGTGGGTCTATTTTCAAATAAAGGGTTGTCAACTTTGACCCTGTCTAATCATTTATAGTTAACAGACACATCCACAATCATATCTTTACCTACTGATTTAATCAAATGTGTTCGACGAAATGCAGCAACATGTTACTAATCCGAACTAAGTTCATTTACTAATTATCCAAGCATTCTCTTAAAAATAAAAATTGTGTTATTTATAGAAATTCAGGAAGTCATTTATACTGCAAAAATAACCGTGATGCTTCATATCTTTTACGTAGAGAAATATTCTAAAACTAAGCGGAAACTGATATTTAAGGTTCAAGAAACGTCTTTGAGAAAAGGTCAATGGCTGTAAATAATATAAATTTTATAAAAAACTGTTGACAAAATTGCATCAAATAAATAAATTAGTAATGTAGTAGCTTGGAATAAATCTGAGTACATGCGAAGAAGTAATCAAATATAATCCACGAAATATTACTCCTAAATTTCCGTTTACCTTTGGGATCAAACTGATTTAAGAAACTCATAAAAATAAGCAAAGACAGTGGGGCTGTTAAGAGACCTGCATATTGAAATATTTAAGTGCGATGTTAGCTTTTAAAAATCTGTCTGCCATGAAATTTAAATTGACATAAAATGCAGCAAAATGATGAGGACATGTCATTCGGAATACCCTTTAGGCTAGCGAGCATAGGCGAGGTGTTCCGAATGGAGGACATGTATGACTGCTAGATATCAGAAACTACGGAACATGTACAAAATTTGATTTGGTCATGATCTCTTCAACTAGATGACGCCTAATGGAAAACAGAAGAACTGTTCCAATCAGTCATCAACTCTCACGTAGAACATATCAGTACTAAATGTACTTTATAAAGGTACTTTATATTACCCTTCCTTATTATTTGATTTCGATGTAAATGTATCTCAGTTTTGAGGAAATAAACATGATGATGATGATCAAAGATTGTAGTTATCGCTACGTCATCTACTGATATTTAGTCTCCAAAAAAATAACACAAACCATTGCATTCAACTTGATCTATATTTTCAATGTTTCAATCCTTATTTCAGTGTTCTTATACTCCATAAATAGCTACTCATGAAGACATAACAAAGCCACTTAAATATTATCGAGTTAGGAGAATGCAAATAAGCATTCGGAGATGCATATTAGAAGAATTAAGGAATGCATATCATTATTACTGTTAAAGTACCCATATCATTGGTATTCTTTTTTTGTCATCTTTTACTTGGGCTGACCCACTTATTCATGAAGAATAGAAATTCGTGTTTTCCGAAGTATATACCCCCTAGAAAACGGTCTATGCGTAAATTTATAACTGCGCTAATAGGTCGAGGCCCGTATTCATAAAAACCGTTCTCATGTTCAGAGTCAGGATTTGTGCTCAAGCCTAATTTCTTATTCAGTTGTAAATTAATGAAAAATTACGTTTTGTCGTTGATCTGGAAGTAGTTGGCAGAGAGTTGGGGCCGAATACCGTTTTCTATGTTTAAACTTGACCTTTTGACCGTGTAACGTGATTTTAAGCCATCTACAAGAAAGTAGGTTTGAGCAAAGAATTCATGATTGAGCGCTAGAGCGGTTTCATGAAAACGGGCCCAGTCCTTTTTTCTTTGGTATTTGCTTACGCTCCGAAAAAGCATAATATATCGGATGTACCGTTGACCGATAAAATAGGCACTCACTAATGTCAGGATTATCACAGTATATAATCTGACGTCATTTTATCTCACTCAATCATATATCATTTTTTGCTCTTTCCATAGACAATGGTAATACTTATACAGCCAGCGGTAAATCTGTGTTAGGACTGAACACAAGGAAGCACGAGCCAATAGCTGACGTGTATCGATCACCAGTTATCTTTCACTCTCGCCCAATGTTTGAGTCATGGAACTGTAAATATGCTTTTTATAGTTAGATCGTCACTCAAACACAATGTGTTTTATTGGAGCCATTGACAACAGGGTTTAAATACAAGCCCAGCAATCCGTAGTATGTATATTGCTGTAAATGAGACCTCACCTGATGAATATCACTGTGTACTCGGGAGAAACTAGCTGTAACCCAATGAGCAAGTTATCGCCAATACTATTGAGATCATCAATCGAAGATGTTCTTCATTGTTAACCTTCCTTATTATTGAGCTAAGCCTATGTTTATTGTGTATTGTGTATGAATAATCCTGTTTAAAAGCTCTGTATGGACTCAGGGATGGAATAATAAGCCAAGAATAGTTATATCTTTAAAACGCTGTGTTGTGTTTGCTATATTAACAGTTGAGCATGTTACACTTCAGCGAACTGTGTTGTAAGAGTTAGTTCCCTTTTACAGTGAGGGGTACCAATCCACAATAATCCACATGGCCAATCCACAGGATTTGTACTTCATATGTATACATAGACACACATTATTTTCACCTCGCATTTTCCCCCTGTAACAATAATTGTATAACGTACACACACTTTGGCAGTAAAATATTTCTTACTGAGAATATAATATTTTATATATTGTTTATAAAGAAGTAAATGTTTCTTGTGCTCCGATTCTTCTACAACGAATTCCACCACATCGACGATGTAACGACACAATTTATTGTGTAATAAGACATGCACGTGCGTGTATTTTTGTTCCAACAAACCCTCGCACGTGCAACGCTCTCCCGAAAGCTTTTTTCGTTTTGACTTGTCTTGGACGTATTGGCACAACATAGCCATCGGCTGCTTTCGTTAATGATTTTTTTTCGACATTTCCTTAAACACGTTATATATTCCCGCTTGATACAACACATATTGATTATTTCTTGATCATTTTTTCTTCAAAAGTTATTCCAAAATCTCTTTTACAAGACGGAATAATATATTGCTTTGCAAATAAGCTGAAGAAATTGTATCTTACTTCTTTATTTGCTAAATTAGTATTTCACCAAGAGTTTTTAGCACTTTGCTGTTTCAAAACTTACAAAAATCTGATAATCGTTTCGAATAAACAAAGTCCTTTGATATGGACGCCAGTGTTACCATATTATTGAGCAAAGACTACAGAATTCTTGAAGACGCTGTTCAGACTGATTAACATCCTAATGTATAGAATTTATTACAAAATACCGTATCGTATTTATCATTTACTCGAGTATAAACGTTGCCTTTTACCATGATTCTAGCATAAGCTATCAGAGATGTTAACTTATCTTTACAAAGGCTTCAACAAAAAAAAAAGCATAATTTAGATTATACCTTGGGCCTGTTCGTTTATGCCGAACAACCGGTTTGTCCACTTTTAAATGTAACATTTTCGGGTATAAATCTTGGCGGACCTGCAAATGTTTATACAGACCTTGCAAGGCTTTGTCAAGGCTCGTCTGAAAGCAGCAACATATTACTAGGTCCGACCTTATTTAATAAACGAACAACTGCGGACCGACCGGTTTAACCGTTTAAACGAAAACGGCCTTGGTATCATGGTAGCGCTAGTTTACAAATCCTTCTCCTATTTTATATATATCTTGCTACCATATACTTTATGACTACAACGCTATACTTTTCTGGTCACTTTCAAAATGGTTTATTTAATACACATATTTGTATTTGTCTGTTATTGTTTGTTTGTTTGTCTAGGGGCTAACGTCCTCGCAACAGTCAATGTCATTTGAAGACGGATGCCAGAACAGACGCCATTGAAAACAGATAGTGGGGAAGTGAGAAACAGACAAATATATAGACACAAAGAACTCAAGGGGCACACTGGCACCACATATATATATATTTAATACATGTACGATGATCGGAATATTTGTAATATTCGTGTCGTGGTTGGACAGTGCTATGTAATGTATAACTAACGGCTATGAGGTGCAGTTGTTTGTCGGATTTGTCTTTTTTGTCAGTGTAGTCACAAACTTTTGAAAACAAAAAAATCAATACAGTCGACAAGAGGTCAATAGGTTATGTTTTCTTGTGTTTATACAAGTACCAATAATAAAAAAAAAAACACTTAAGTTTTGAATAAATTCAAATATTTTTTATTTTGATTATTACATCAGTGATAAATTTACATGTGCTTTTACCATCTCACAGAATCATTCTAGTAAACACTCTAACAAATTTCAAATTAAGATGTTACAATTACAATCTCTATCAAGGAAAGTACATGTTTCAACAGCGATATTTTGGTAATGACTGGAGTAATCAATCTCTAGTATTGTGAGAATCTTAGTCTCAGAACAAACGCTCAACTAATTCTAACACGTATAATGACTTACTGACAATAATATTAGCTAAATGATTAATGATTTATAGAGAATGATCTCAGTAATCATGATCTCTATGAAAACACCAGCCTCAAGGTATAAGCTAAGCTATGGCGATAAATAATCGTTAATTGACAGTGAATGCTTATTAAATAATTAAAATAATTTATAGAGAATGACCTGAAGAATCAGTTGTTCTAATATCGCAAAAACCATAGTCTCAAGAAACAATGTATAAGCTAAACTCTGACTTTGAATACCGGTTGAGAAAATTCGATGCATTACTAGCGGTGCAAACTTGCAAACAAAGACAGAAGGCGGCCTATCATAGAGTCTGCACCTACAAATATGCCTCCAAGTGCATTAAACTTTAAATATATATACGAAAATGTTCTGTAACATTCCAACGTCGGCTTGCACCTCGTCTGGAATTTGTTCTCAGAAATGGATTCTTGGTTTAGATAGCCCGATCTCTCTGAAAGACAGGCAATTGATTTTTTATCTTGTTCATTATCAGTTCGAAAAACATTTGTTTACGCCATTATTTACAAAATCGCGTCTCAACCTAAATTCTGTATGGCCTTTGCAATACTGGAATTAATTTTAAATGCTTCCGAATAAACGTTGTAATCCGTGCTAAGAAGAACATACTTTGGTATGGTTGAGCGTCCTATTAACAGCTAATTTCCATAGGAGAGAATGATTTGTCCTGCCCACTATATTCGTAAAGATAGGAGAAATCACATCTCCCTCGCCAGTATAGCGCAAGGTGTTCACTCGAGTAACCTCCCTTTCCTCAGCAGTAAAACGCTCTATTTTGTCAGCATTGTTTCTGGTGTTCTTGGCCTTCTGGGAACAACACCATTTATGTGGTACTATGCTATTGCATATAATGAAGGGCATTAACTACCGATCATTTTCTTCGCCTTTCCGTACTGTAAACTAAGGCTAATCACTGTAAATATCAAATTAAAAAGGAAACTCTAGCTCTTTGCCAGTATGTACTGAAGTTCAAAGAAGATTACTTGTACGGCTGATATTTTTAAACCTCTAGTAAGCATTCTATATCAACGGAAACCCTACAAACATGACTACGGCAAGGTCACGGCCTTCCTGTATTTTCCATTCGGAAATCTCTAACATAACGTCGATAACGTAAGTGTGGGCAAGTCTATTTATTTCTCAATAACTTGTGTAGAATGTGACCCAGTTCACCGCGTATGAATATATGTAAATAATGGCTTCTTTTCGCAAACCTCGTGTCAATGTTTACAAACAAACGCTAGCATTTAGACTACCATGCGTTCGCCACAACAAAATAAAAACATTGAATTTCTTTATTTTTGTTGGAGTGTTATTTTTGTTTATTAGGATGCTTTTGTCAGCTAGTGTCAGAAGCTACAGTCGCGATTGTTCGTCTGTACAAAAACACCCCATCAGCTCCACTCTCTCATCTGTGAGTGTCGGCCGCCATGACACAGAAACGATGGCTATCGTTCCTAGAAATGTAGGTCAAAATTCTCGTCTCCCAACAGTCACCCGGCCGACAAATGATTTATCCACATCATACATGTCATCTGTACAAACCTCTTGTATGCTTACAAACAGCAATTTCAATAACTGCATATTCAATTTCCACCAAACGATGGACGTACGCAGTCATTAGTATTTTCTACTTATAGTATTTTGCCTCAATTTCATACAAATATAAAATTATTTATTCCATTACCTACTAATACATTTATGAAGATATTGTATGAATTAAAATATGGATATTTTATGTGACTACAAATATTGAAATGGAGGAACTTTTTTCTTTTGTTGTCACGGAGAAAGTGGGCGGGGTTTAGCTGCCTGTCAACAGCTTTAACATGACGACGTCAAAATAATTGTGAACGCAGATAACACAAGGTAAATGCTTTTATGCGACTCTTTTAATGGTGTTATTGTTAAAAGAAAATATTGTAAATATAAGGATTAACCTTTTATTTTGTTTAGTTTATGAGATAATAAATCCAATGGAGCAGTCGGTAAATTGGCAATTTACCTCTTGCTCCATTGGATTTATTATCTCATAAACTAAACAAAATAAAAGATTAATCTTGAAATAAATACTGTTTAAACTAACAGAACTATTTCACGGACACATTTTGATAATGTCAAACTTAGGCACATTACTTTCATATGCTTGGTTAGTTTGTGTTGGCAATCGGCGACTCCTATGCCTAATACTGCACCAGTTCATCCATATGAACCAGCATCTAAATCACAGCAACGTCTAAAGGTGGAACATATTCATGATTGTACTGTAGTACAAGTATACTCAAAGTGGCTCGTGGTCTTACCAATGCTTCAAACGACGCACTACTACGTGTACTGTCATTGTTTAATTAGTATCAATAATATCCACAGGTTTCAACTGAGGATTTTTGCAACAACATAGCACGGAGTTGACATGATCAACTATGAATGATCATTTTTGGCTACTCAATCAAACGGGAAACGTTGCTGTGTCTGGTGGAGCGTATTCGTCACTGATCCTTCTTTCCTGAATGAAGTTGGATTAAAGCTGTAGGTAAAGTAAGACTTAGCCACGGTTTTGTAAAGTGAATGTGAATGGAACATAGCGTCGACGTCATATCGACCAAATTCAACACCGGTTCAGACCATGGAACCTATTAATAAGGAGGCTCCACCCTTTTGCAATTAACCAGCAGAATTCAATGAAAGTTTCACATGATTGTTATGTCATTATGTAGAAATAATTTTATAAAAATCTAAGCATTCCGATAAACTTGGGATTTTTTTGTAAAAAATACCGAAAAATTGAATTTTTGTCAAATTCAACACTTTCACATTTTTTGAATACTATTGTTTACCCGGTGTTATTATAATTTACACTACGGTAATGGAATGCCCGATACGCAATACGGAAATGACGACACGAAAATACGACAAGAAAAACATGTATTACGAAGGGTGGTAAGTCCTTAAATAGCTTTTGGAATTCTAAATGCCCGTTACTGCAGAATTTACTTCTATCAATCCTTCTCATAATTTCTTTCGGTGCACCTTCCCTGAAATTAAAGCTATCCCGCACAATCAGCTCATCCAAGGCTAACAAGCAGCTTATAATTGATTGCATTGTTTTATAGGACATCATCATCCACTTTTAACAATCAAAACTACATGTAGTGCTTTCTAGATAAGAGTTTTAGTCTGATTTTAATTTGCATGTATACGCATTAACACTTTTTTCTGCATTTCCTGGTGTACTAGTGTAATTAATACACGTATCGATTAATTTCTGTCTAATCAATCCATCGTATTTAGTCATATTTATATCATATAGATTTATAACAATGCATAAAAGATAACAAAGACTTATATTTCAGAAATGTGAAGTTTAATCATCAATTGTAATTGTTGAAACCTAGCAACAAACAATTCTAATAGCGGGGAATGTAGTACAATGCATATATAATCCTATAATGTCATGTACACTGGCCATCTTTGTCAGTAGCATGGTTTTATCTGCTTTCCTCCTGCCGAACTCAAAAATTATTACTGTATCTACTGCTTATGAATGTCTTCCTTGTTTGGTTTTAGTGTTTTGGAGTATGTGTTTCTAATTTTGAAGAATATTAATTAATTTGGGTTTTGGTAGTGTCTTGCAGGAACATCAATCAATCGAATTTCTATTCAATATATCCTCTTTAGTACTTCAATCCCACTATAGTACACGAACATATAAATACCTCTAATATTTTAATGATTTTCATTTTTTTTCTTATCAGAAAACATGGAAAACACTGGCATGATTATGATAGCGCTCCCGGACATTGTACCAGAGAGTTAAAATTGATATGTGTATATATGTATTCTATTATGGTTTTCTTTCCTATATTTTTATGAATCTAATTCAGTCTTTAGAAGACTTTATCTATCGGCATTACTTCTCTGATGGTATTTTATTTTATTACGTCATTTTGGTGCAACCAAAACATAAGAAATAAGAGCCGTAAGGCTTTAAAACGTTAACGATGATCAACTCTATTTTCTTGTTATTTGTCTTATATGTTATATAAAAAAAAAGAAAAATATATGTTTCCTTTTTAAACTAACAAGTTAATTTTCCATTATACTGATTCCAGATATTGAGAATTTTCTATGATAAGACATAATTTCGTGATATCGGTATTGCTTGTTGTCAATAATAACTTGAAAACACCTATTTTTAATTATGTGTAAAATTACGTAAGAAGCGCAATTGTGTGCTAAAAGGACACATTGAATAATTCCGTTTTTTACGGACAATATAAAACAAAATATATGGTATAATTACTAGTGTTTCTTTATTTAATAAACCATACAAAGGGTTTGGATTTACTGTTGATATGGGCACCGGAAAATCCGTCGGAGTAGTTTTGCAAGTCAGTATTTGATAGAACACGTCATACGGACAAAACATTTAAGGTTTGAAATGCATCTTTTTAACATTTAAGATGGTATGCAACACAGTTTCGTCCAAACATATTCCGTGATGCACGTCAGCGCATCTTGGAGAATATGTTTGATCGGAACTGTGTTGCTGACATGAGGGTCATTAATGAAAGTTCTTCAGCGTTGAAACTTTGTTCTGCGGTAAAAAATTAGAACTTTGGACTCATCCATGGATGAACCGTGACTAGACCTTGAATCGGGTAAAACATTTCGTACTCTTTTTTTAAGCCGGTGTTTCGAGTAATGCTTATACCTTCGCCTTCCCTACCATACTGGTCATCCTAGGTTATTAGTTGATAAACACATGTAGCTGAACAAGAATCCCCGCGTATCTGTAAGTTTAAATGACTCTGGGTATAGCCATTGTTCCTATTGCTAGATCGTCTACTCGACGGCTGAGTGCATACATAACCATCGTTACTATAAATCGGTGATTTAAGTATTTAATTAAATTCCATTATTTTCTTGAGAAGATCATTTTCATTCCGATAATTGCTAACTTGTATAATAATATACAACATTTGATATAGCATCCTACCTTGCTAGAACAAGCCACTCTTACGCGCTTAAAGTACATATATATACAATTTATACAATCAATACAATAAGCATATACATGTACATTGATCAATTCAATTTTGAGGAATTCGCAGGAGCTGCCTTGCTGGAGATGTTTTGTGTTCTGTTTATAGTCGGACCGTGCTTCCACCGGTATCATTTATAGTGCCACCTCACTTGAATGCTACAACCACAGATACCGCAACATCCATCCCAGACCATTTTATACTCCACCTTGGTTGTTGGAGTTGTGTGTAGAAAAACATTTTCTCTGAATATTCCATGCGTACGATGACTTCGGGAATCGAACCCCGGCCACCTGCGTGGAATGCCGGGGAGTTAACAACTCGACCAATCCACCCACACATGGACACCTTTCAATATTTTTCTTAATGTTACGATGCAAGAAATATCCATGTTAGATAGAAAAAGGTAAAAAAAATATTTCCAAACGAAGCCACAGAATCATCTGTGTAGCTCTAACACTTGATTTGTTTGTTTTTCTGGTATGCCTTAGGAGCCAAGAGACACGAATTCGTCATCTTTTAGAAGAATGTACCTTCACTGTGGCCAGAGTTTTTTTGTACTATCTGCAGACTAACATCTGATTGCAAAGACCCTACACGCACTGTTCACTTTCGGCACACTAAAGAGTTTACACCATTATTTGGTTTTCGGAATTCGTGTTGATAATTGTCTCCATTTATGAAGAATCAACATTATCAATTAAATATATGTAGATAGTAAGTTGTTTTTCGGGCATAATCAAGTCTATTTTGTCGTCATCCTCAACAAAACAAAGACCTTGTAAATATCATTAGGCTCGTATGCACTAAAATCGGCACTATGTGCTTCACTAACGTAAACGATTCATTCCCAAAGAAAAACGTGTGTCGTATTTTACATTCGTAAAGAGATGATGGGCACAGGTGAAATGGTGGTATAATGTTCCAATAATCATGAATATTGATGAAATATATTTACCTTTAAACTAAGTACATACTGTATACT
>JAUMHH010213591.1:0-12585 GCA_032359455.1 Chlamys rubida | reverse complement strand
CATTCCACACTCGGAACAGGTGTTCCACACACGGGACCTGCATTCCACACTCGGAACAGGTGTTCCACACACGGGACATGGGTTCCACACACACAGCCATTTAACTTTACCGTCTATTTGATAATTATTATGTATTGGCGTTATGCTATAATGTCATGCCTCATTTCAATGGGTTTTATATGCCTGGAATACATGTCCTATCGTTGATTAAAACTTGTTAAAGTAATGGTCAACATTAATTTGTACGTTTTGTAATTATTTGTTAGTGTAATAGGATGGAGGGAACCATGCTGAACACCGTCCTCATGTCAATATGGCTGTTGCGAGGACGTTAAATCCCAAACAAACAAACCATGATGACGCCATTCGTTACAGATTTGTTGATGACATAATAGATAGCAGTTAAAATCTAGGTATCGTCTACTCAGTGCAGCGCCAATGAGGCAGTGAGCGTCTTAGCTGTAATTAATATGGTATTCTTTTGAAAAAAATTAATTAAATTAATTTCGAACGAAATTAAGAACATAATCGTTAATTAAATCCTTACTATGTAATCACCTGCTGACTACCATTTGAAGGTCTTTTTAAATATAGGTGAAACACAGTTTTTCAGTGTAGTAGTCTGTACCGATTTGTGAATTAACTTTTATTTAGTTCAGGCAACGGGTACCGACCTAATTTATAGAAAAAAAACTTGAAGTACTGTAGTATCAGGTACCAAGTTGTCTATGAATATCAATGGGTACTACGTTATACACGAGTACTCGTTAACAGTTCCTCAGTATGACACGGTACCGTGTTGTGACTGTAACCTTGAATATGGACACAATATGTACACAGTCCACTGCGGTTGAAGTGAATAGGGATCTACGGACGAGGTGAGTCTAACCCCTTACCAGTTATCTTGTATGTATGTGGGTTATCAGAAAAATACGTTATCACACACACTCTATGTACATTATGCATAGTTACGTGAACACCTGTTTTTGTAGATTATCAACATCAATTACTACAGTACTGACTTTATGGTCATGTATATTATATGCAGTACGTGACAGTGCATGTCTAGCTTGGCGGTAAGGGGAAATCCCCTTCAGGTCATTTAATAGGACGACCTACTGGGAAATCAGGGTTGGAGGTTCGATCTGTGAAAATTTAGCAAATTTAAATAATTTCCATATTTCGCCGGGAAACTGGTTTTGCTTTTTCTATTTAGACATGCGATATGCGGTATAACCATGCATGGTATCAGAGGCGTATATATTACGTCTCTGATGGTATACTTTTGTATTAAGAAACTTGTAGCGATTGAAGACTATAAATACAGTCTGGCTGAAAAAATCACATTAACACTGTAATAGGTACCTAATATACAGTACAGTAATCAGATAACATTCCTTCACAACTAGCAATAGATCCTCTGGAATTCGTTTCCTATTGTTTATCTCCTAGAACCATACTCTTAGGTTAACTTATATCTAACAAGTTTGTTTATTAGGAACAAAATAAACATGTTAATATTATATGTTTTCTTTTAATTCGTCTTTGCAAATCAATAGATGCGATTATATCAACAGACATGTAGCAACATCTACGTCTCAATTCCACTCGTTGACCCGTGTTGAGTTCGACCATGTCACGATTTTTAGAAAAAAAATCGATTTGTTTTGTTGTCCCATGACGTACTATATTAATTATGCTCAGCACTAGTTTTTGCTAGTATTTAAAATGTCATATAACTTAAACAACCCTTAACATTTCTAAACAAATGAAGACTTTCCAGTCAATAGGATTTGGGTTAACACAACTGCCTATCATCAGTGGGAGTGTATTTACATCACAATTCTAATCCCACAAACGGTTGTTGGTATTTTAATCATCGAAAACTCTTGACCGTTAAAACACATAAATATTAAATTTAAATTACAGCTTCTCTGAATCGATAAAAGGGCTTTGGTTCTAAATCTGATGTATCTAGTCTACATTTTAACATGTACAGATTCGTGCGAGTGGTTGACACATACTTAGGTAGTCGAGAAAACGAGACGGTTAGATATGGATATATACCTACCCAACGGTGTGATGTTATGTACTCTATATAGTTTATTTATTAGATGAACGATTAGAAAGCTGTCGATATGACAGAAAACAGGAGTTTAATATCTATCACAAAGTCACAAGGCATTTCGTGTAAATGTTTGTAGTGAAATATAGACACTTGTTATACTTTATTACATGAAATAACAAACAGTATGGGTGATTTTCTCGTGAACAATATACCTGTAATTAGAACAGGAATTTGTAGATGATCAAACGGAAGATGAAATTTCATGTGTAGATTGTGATTCTCTTTTCTCGAGAATAAACGGATTAAATAAGACAAATGTAAATGTAAAATCATACAAAGACGTCGATGGCACTTCTTATGGAAAGGCTATCTTGAAAATGATGATATTTCCACAAAATGAAAATTAATTCAGGTTATGCTTAATTCAGCTTCTTTTCCTATTACAGAGGACACGATGAGACAGCATTCACTGCTTTGTTTGTTCTTTGTGTCTACCGTGATAGTACCTACGTCATGTCAGTCCTTCCCGACAGTCAACACTCCTTCCGGTCCCGTCAAGGGCGTGGTGGTCCCGGTGAATGGACAGGATATCGTACAGTTCCGGAATATTCCGTTCGCCCAACCTCCAGTAGGAAACCTCAGATTTGAGAAACCAGTCCCGGTAGAACCTTGGAAAGACACACTCGATGGAACTGCGTTTGGACCTTCTTGTATGCAGGATAAATTCCTATTTCCAGAGTTGTGGGAAAAGGCAGAAAAAGCTGTAGTAGACGAGGATTGTTTGCAACTAAACGTCTATGTTCCCGGAGCTGTATCAACTACAGTGAAAAAACCTGTTATGGTTTGGATCTACGGTGGGGCCTTCTCAATGGGAAGTACTTTTACATATGACGGGTCATTCCTGGCACTTAAAGACGTTCTAGTGGTCACGATCAACTATCGTCTCGGAATTCTTGGGTTCTTAAGCACAGAAGATTCCGCCATGCCTGGTAACTATGGACTTTGGGACATGATCGAGGCACTGGAGTGGGTTAATAAGAATATTGCATCATTCGGAGGAGATCCTGAATCGGTGACCATTTTTGGTGAATCGGCAGGAGGTTTCGCTGCGTCATACCTGGCTGTGATTCCAAGTACTGCAGGTCTATTCCAACGTTTCATTGTCCAAAGTGGATCGGCTGTAGGATTCATGGGCATAGCACCGAATCCTGCCAGAGCTGCAAAAGCTACGGGGAAATTCGTTGGATGCATACCGGACAAAGACGGAGATGTCAACAGCAGGGCTCTTACAGACTGTCTCAAGCAAATACCAGTCGAAGAATTAATGGATGCTCAGAGAGATCCAGGGACACAATTTTTCGGCTCTTTCTCTGTATCACCCTTACTCTGGCCAACCATTGATGGAGAACTACTTCCGAGGTCACCTTTGGACAGTTTGAAAGATCCTATGTCGACGGAATCAATTTACTTTAGATCTTTAGACATGCTGGCAGGTACAACAAGCAATGAAGCTTCGGTGATTGCAATGTTTTTAGGTGGATTACAGGAACCGATGAACTTCAGTTTGGCTGAAGGAATACCTACGGCTGTCTTATGTGACGTATTTGCTCCAACATTAGCCAGGGAAATGTTCAATGACAACCCAATTGTGTCCGATTTACTTTGTAAGGAATATTCATCTGATGACATGGAAGAACAAGCGAGGAAACTATCAGTCATGCATGCGGATACTTGGTTTGTTTCTCCTACAATTCAACTTCTTGATTTCCATGCTAAAGGTAAAAACACCCCGATTACTTACCATTATTTGTATAACCAGCCGATCGACTTTTTCTATATGGCCCCAAGTTTCCCTTGGATGGAGGGAGCAGGACATGCGACCGAGCTGCTCTACATGTTCGGTCCGTCAGGCCTGAACGAACTGGACAAATCGTTATCAACTGACGAAGGCAGAACATTTTCTGACATCCTTGCAAGATACTGGACAAACTTCGCCAAAACAGGGTATGGATTTTAAACTCCAAATTAGTATGAATATTTTTTCTTATATTTTATTCTATTTTGGTTGTGTTATCAACTTTATTTATTTAATGTATTTATACATGTATTTTGTGCTAGTACTTCCAAATGAAATTTGAATAAGTTTGATTCAAGATTTTAAACCATAACAAAGATTTTGGTATTCTTTGTATATATGTGTACTGAAAATGCAACTGCAACTGATGCATCTTCCTTCACATATAAGATCATGCTTTTCACATCATCGCCATGTGCCAGACTCTTATAATATCGGTCACATCATGCTCTTCGAATCTTCACCTGCATCTCATAGTCCAATTTATAAAAAAATCTAATAGTGTCAAATGTAATTTTTATTTTGGAAAAGACCCAAAAGTCAAAATATTTATTGATTTTGTTTTGTGTATGATTTTATGTTTTGTTGTTTGCAATCCCAATATTTACAGCTTTTGTCTTGAATTTCACTCTTACATGCAAGTTTTCGCTTAGCTGACCAGGCCTTGAAGAACTTGGCCCTGACGTGTTTTCTTTCTGTATAACAAGGAAAGAATTCATCTCACTTTTCTCTTTCTCTTTACTTATCATATTTATTTGATTATAGATGACTCACTAACGAATACTTTGTTGTTTTCTTCTGTACTAAAGCAACTTTTGTTTGACATAGGAACCCAAACGGAGATGGTCTTGTCCCTTGGAAGGCGTTCAGTACCGAGGATCGGGACTACATGGAGTTAAAGTACCAGCCAGTTCCGGGCAAAAACTTGTACGCAAAGAGGATGAAGTTTCTTTTGGAGGATATACCAAACAAAATCAAGAATAATGTCAAAACTGAACTGTAGAAATGCACCGAGATGTTTGATCTGAAATCATTGGGTATGCTATCATCAGTTAGATGACGCCACATGGAAAGTTTCTCCTATTTTTGTTTTGTGTGTACATGTACAGGGAAACAGCATATATTTTACAGTTAAGTATGACGTATACTAGTACCTTCCCAAGTGTGCCTTTTATGGTATGCATGATTCACGAAAGGGACATTATACCAGTTAACAATTAATCCTTATTAGGTAGTTTGTTTCTCGTATGGACTTCGTTCACTAGTCATTCCACGGAATATGAGCGAAAAAATATAAATATATACAACAGGTTCAGACTAATGAACACTTTCTAGTATTAATGTCTGTGTTACGTTAATCTTTAAACTGTAAAAATGTTGAATCGTAAGGTGAAGTGAACGGGGAAAATAGAAATGGCGTTGAATGTTAGAAGAAAATGTAATTTGACAGGGTTTAGAAACTTGTAATATCATAGAGAGCTTGCATTGATTATTTTCATGTATTTATTAATGCATTTATTTAACAATACAAATATTTGTTTTATGAATAAATTCGTTTTGTTCTGTGTATCTGCAATGTATAGACATTAAATTTCGAACCTTTTTGTTGACGTTTATCCGTAAAGCAAAGTGAGTTGTTTTTACTTCAGCCAATGTTTAGAAAATATCAGATACCAACCTGCATTATCTAACTAGAAAATCGCACGGTAGAACAACACGTTGTCAACTACAAGGGTTAACAGACCAGGGCGTGTCCCTTAACTGTTCACATGTAAATGAGTGATATACGTATATTTGATTACAATGGTGTATGTATGAATTATAAAGACAACACACAGCACTGCATTTAAGTAAAGTGTAGTAAAGTCAAGTACTGGCAGGCAAAATGAGCGTTTGCTGACCCGTCAAACGATCAAACAAAGCCATTGTCCTTTGAAAAGTTGTGCAGTTGGCAAAACACAAAATTACTGCAAAAACACATTATTATAATTAGACCGTCTATTTTTGACGTGTGTGAAATAAGCGCATGTGGGAATACACGTAAAACGTCATACACAGTATCGTGCATGTATAAATGTACGTAAAGACTGCAAACACATCGTCACTATGAAAGCATACGAATTTCATATCACCACGAATGCAACGATACGCGTACATATTTAACACCCCTACACAACACATGCATAAAAACCCCTTCACAACACATACATAAATACCCCTACACAACACATGCATAAATACCCCTACACAGCGCATGCATAAATACCCCTACATAGCGCAAGCATAAATACACCTACATAACTTATGCATAAATACCCCTACACAACGTATACATCAATACATCTACACAACACAAGCATAAATACCCCTACACAACACATGCATAAATACCCCAACACAACACATGCATAAATACACTACACAACGTATACATCAGTACACCTACACAACACATGCATAAATACCCCTACACAACACATGCATAAATACTCCTACACAACACATGCATAAATACCCCAACACAACACATATATAAATACCCCTACACAACGTTTGCATCAATACACCTACACAACGTATACATCAATACCCCTACACAACACAAGCATAACTATCCCTACACAACACAAGCATACATACCCCTACATAGCGCATGCATAAATACCCCTACACAACGTTTGCATCAATACACCTACACAACACAAGCATAAATACCCCTACACTACATATGCATAAATACCCGAACACACCACATGCATAAATACGTTACCCTACACAACGTATGCATCAATACCCCTACATAACGCATATATATATACCCCTACACAACACAAACATCAATACCCCTACACAACGTATGCATAAGTACTCCTACACAACACATGAATCAATACCCCTACACAACACATGAACAAATACCCCCTACACAACACATGCATCAATACCCTTACATAACGTATACATAAAACCCCCAATACAACGCATGCCTAATTCCCCCTACATGCAACTTACCCTACCTAGCCACTACACACATGTACACCTGTAACTTTACTGGCATGTTAAACCATGTTATAAACCATGTCTTTTATTTCATTTATAATCTCATTTACAACCAACGCATTTCAAGGTCCCTTTCTTTCCTTCCTCTTACGTATTCTATCCATCCCCTCGGTTTGCTTGGCAAAAGGTGACGTTTTACTGTATATAACACTGGCAGTAACTGGCACGATTTGATTTAAAGATAGATCACCATATTATGTACATGTTTTACACAAATACACTTTACAAAGTGGAGTGATGCGAGCCTTGGTATTTATAGTTAATAGACAACTCTCGATTTACTGCCGTGGACACACAACACATTGTGCTCCATTTGCTGTAAACATGTCGAAAACAGGTGCGACGTCAGAACTAATGTGACTTTCTTTAGACCATTCAATGTTCGCGAGTATTTCTTTTAACGATTGTAAATATAAAATCTTTTTTTTCCAGAATTTAAATTTGTGTAAAGACTATCATTAAATATACTTGTTTTTCATTTGATCAGGTGATTCTTAATTAATATTCGCGACATAATTAAGTTTTTGACTTTCTCTCGGAAAGGATATCGTTCAGTTCCGGAAGGAAATCTCAGATTTCAGAAACCACTTCCGGTAGAACCTTGGACAGTGCTGGACGGGACGATTTTTGGCCCTTCTTGTTATATGCAGGATAAAAGTTTACTTTCTTTGTTGGTAAACGCAATATAGTTTTTATAACGTAATTTAAAGTTATAATGTTGTTTACATTTTTATATTGTTCTCATTAACTATTGCCAAATACAGCTATTAACTATTTGATTACCATTTGTTAACCATTAATGCCTTGGCATTGGGACATACTGTTTCTCCTTTGCCAATGTTTACCTGTTTTGGAGAGAAAGAAATATGGGATACGTTTTCTCTCCTTTAACATTCACTTATTAAGCGATGAAACAATTATTAATAGCAATCACCTTTTCTCTCATTTGATAGAAACTATCTTATCTTTTCAGTCAGATTCTTTAACTACCTCTCTGTTACAAAATTAAAAATGATCATTCTGAGTGGTTATTTAAAGTTATTTGAAAGACACTTGTTATAGCTTTTCTTTTGTTCATGAGGGTTCAGGATCAATAATAGAAAATATACCCTCTTTCATGAGATATCGGGAGAAAAGGATAAAATAGAAATTATTTTTATATGTTGTATTATAGCACTGATAATGTATATGATTTCGTAAAATGAAACTTTCTGTTGAATAAAATCAATATTTTCAACATTTCATATTTATTTTACTTTCGTGATCATGCGTAAAAATGGTCAACCATATAAAAACATACACAGTCTTCAGTTAATATCAACAAATCAACGAAACACGTCATTCAAAGATTCACAAGTACATTGTAGGTGTTGTCTTATCCCGACACTATAGTACCGGATTTCTGTTGACGTGAACAGGTTTTCTTAAGTACTTTATTTTCTCATGCTGACAACAATACATGTTTGCCGTCTTACTTTGTGGCATAGTGTTCACACGGTGGAGTAACAATTGTGAAAGGGTCGTGGCTTAGAGAGTGTTTGCTGATATAAGTGGGGGTATACTCAAGCTGGACATTACACTGGACGTCCAGTATACTACCTCATTGGCCTCTCCACAACGACACTACCAGGTATGTAATTTCACTAGAATAAGGTTATTTACGCGCAATGCAAAATTTCGCAAATTGGTTCCAAATCAAATTTTCGATTTTTAATTTTTGCTTTTTTGTCTCCATGCTGATGTGAAGACTAAATGTGGTGTAGTTTTTGTCATCTGATCAAAAGTCCTACTATGTCGATTTGTTGTATTTCGCATATTAAGCGAAATGAGGACTTAAAGGAGATACTTGCGAAAATACCTTGTATAAGGTGTAGCCATTAATGCAACAATACCATACCATTTGATGATAGTGCAAAGTAATGGTATGTTATTGATCAATGCTTAATATGGCTTAATTTTCGACTCCTTTACAAATTAAAACACTGTATAATTATGTATTGTAAGCTTATGGTTAGAGAGATGCTGCTCAGGGAATCAAATATTCTTTGCACGTTTCACTTCAGCTGGATAAAGTCACAGAGCTTCAAATATTGTTTTGATTTCCGAAAAATTGAATTATGAGGATCGATTATCAATATTTAGTTAACATATAATACGAATATGGCTTTACCTCCGACACTTAATCAACTAATTAACTAATTTTTAAAAATAAATTTCATACATTTTCCAAACACGAGTCTGGATGTGTTGAGCAGTAGGGTAGGGAAATGGTTGGAAGGTATTACACGGAATATTCAGAGGTTTACAGATAATCAATGCTGTTCATGTCCTACTATTTAATAACCCCCTGAACTCCAGCCGACATTTAACTATAGCGCTATACGATATAGCCACACAGGGTTATAAACTGGGACGTACAGGTGTAGTGTGTAACATGATACTATTTGGGCAATATTCGACCAACGGTTTCTTTCAAATTACTGGAGCTGTTCAAACAGTGACAGGACTGTGTTTATACACGAAGTAAAGTGACAAAGTAAGTGGCGGGAACGCCGTGGTGACAATGAAGACTCGTCGAACGGTTAAGCTGAACAGGTCACAATGACATTTACATGTTGAAATGGATGTTCATAAGCAAAACTACAGGCTGGAGATCTGTCACTATTTCAAAAGTTTAAAAATTAAGTTTGTTTACGTACGATAAGATCATCGAAGATATCCGTGAAAAGCGTCAATTCTTAATTATTGCAATACTTGCGAAATATTAATTGTTAAACATTAGGACCGAATTGTTCATAGTTTAGTTAACTTAACGACAATTTCATTTTGTATTTTCCCAACAATATTTTTTAGAATCAAATCTGCTTGTAAAGGGGTTTCCAATTTATTGCTCATAGACATGAAACAAACGAGTATTTTCTGTTTTAATAGATTTATCTAAAATGATATTTTAATCCTTTTTGTTTGTGAATTGTTGAACTAATAAGTAATTGTCCAGTCTGTCACAGTCGTACCTACTAACATCTTTGTTGTAAATACATAAATGTTCCTATGTATTTATATTTATCACATAAGATGTCTGTATTCCCTATCAACCACTGTAGACCTTCACATACAACTACATATAAAGAAAAAGTGTCAATTGAAATAGGTCATCCCTCTTAGAAAAATACATCATCAGTACACTATGAGAGTTTTGTTTGGATTGAGCAAAGATAAGCCTTTTTTAAATAGATAGTTCAGGAATATATTTCGAAACCATCATTTTATACTTAGGAAACACCTATATAATACACCCGAACGGATTCAATACGAGAATTTCTGTAGATTATTGTTTGAATAAAAAACTTTAATGAAAGAATTGGTATAACAGACTTCTAGGTTACGTGTTCTAGATGTCTTTAATACTGTAAAAAGTTCCCAAGCAAACCTACCGTATACATATGTAATCCTATAAATATCCATTTTCATAACATCATCTTTTTTATTTAAGAGACCAGGATGACACCACAACTACTCCTATTTATTTGGCTGCAGGCCGCCATGATAGTGTACACGTCATGTCAGTCCTTCCCAACAGTCAGCACTCCTTCCGGTCCCATCAAGGGCGTTATCGTTCCTACTCTTGGAAAGGTTATTGTGCAGTTCCGGAATATTCCATATGCTAAACCTCCTGTTGGCAACCTCAGATTTGAGAAACCACTTCCGGTAAAACCTTGGACGGAAATGCTTGACGGGACGATGTTTGGCCCTTCTTGTATGCAGGATAAAAGTATGTTTCCAGATATGTGGGAAAATGTAGAAAATGATGCAATATCCGAGGACTGTTTACAACTTAATGTCTACGTACCAAACACTGCTTCGATCGAAGCGAAAACGCCGGTTATGGTATGGATTCATGGAGGAGGCATGTTTATGGGAAATAGTTCGAGTTACGATGCATCATTTTTCGCAATGAAAGACGTTATAGTGGTAACTATCAACTATCGTCTAGGAATATTCGGGTTCATGAGCACTGAAGACTCTGCCTTACCTGGTAACTATGGACTTTGGGATATGATCGAAGCATTACGGTGGGTGAATAAAAATATAGCATCATTTGGAGGTGATCCAAAATCGGTAACTATATTTGGGGAGTCGGCCGGTGGATTCGCGGTATCTTATCTTGCTATGATTCCCAGAACTGAAGGTCTTTTCCAACGTATCATTCCACAAAGTGGGTCTGCTGTAGCATTTATGGGAATTGCACCAAACCCAGCAAGGGTTGTCAAGGCCACAGGCAAGTTTGTTGAATGCA
Source organism: Chlamys rubida (assembly GCA_032359455.1). Lineage (NCBI taxonomy): Eukaryota > Metazoa > Mollusca > Bivalvia > Pectinida > Pectinidae > Chlamys > Chlamys rubida. The sequence continues at coordinate 1,305 of JAUMHH010213591.1, read as the reverse complement.
TAGCTAGCAAGGACGAAGAAGACGTTGACAACAGTGTTCTCGTAAACTGCCTGAAGCAGAAGTCAGCGGACGAATTGTTGAAGGCCCAGTCGGATCCCGGAACTCAGTTTTTTGGCTCATTTTCTCTTTCGCCAGTTATCTGGCCCACTATTGACGGTGAACTACTTCGGAGGTCACCTTTGGACAGTTTGAATGATCCTAAGTCGGAAAAATCTATTTACTTTAGATCTTTAGACATGCTGGCGGGAACAACAGACAACGAAGCATCATTACTTCCCTTGTTTTTCCAAGGCCTTCAAGAACCTATGGAGTTTAATATTACGGACGGTATACCTACCTCTGTTTTATGTAACGTTCTCGCACCAACAGTAGCCAAGGAGATGTTCAATGACGAGACTGTTGTGTCCGACTTACTTTGTAAAGAATATTCTGCTGATAATCTGGAGCAGCAAGCAAGAAGTATTAGTATTCTATATGGGGATGCTATGTTTGTTTCGCCTACAGTACAACTTCTTGATTTCCATGCCAAGGGTAAGGTATCTCCGAATACATTCCAATACACTTTTACTCAGGCAGTAAATTTTCCCCTTTTGGTGCCTCTTTTTCCGTGGATGGAAGGAGCAGGGCATGGAACCGAGATAGTTTACATGTTTGGTCCTACAGGCTCCAATGAAATGGATGTATCTTTAACGACCGACGAAGGAAGGGCATTTACCGACGTTCTTGTTACCTACTGGACTAACTTCGCTAAAACAGGGTAAATACCGAGTTATATTTTATTTTGGTATACCAATGAACAAACGGCATCCGTTAAAAATCTGTAAGTTTGATAACTTTAGCATTAAGAATGATTTCAGACTGGTTATGTAACTAAAATAATGTAGTAAAGTGTTCTTTCCGCAAAGAAAACAAAACATACTAAAGTACTAGTGAGTGGTGACCCTTATAGGAATAATTAAGCTGTCAACTCACGAAATAGTGCAACATTTATCATTGATTCAGTAAATCTTGATAATTTTACTCAAATTTTACATTGGACATTGTCTATAACTATAGGTAGCAGTGTACAGTAGCGTACGGTGGCCATGGGTGATATTTTTGTACAATGAATAACCCCTGTAATATTTCATGTATCAAAAGTTCAGCTCTAAAATTGGCATATGCATGATGTATTGGACTATGTGGGCTTCACATTTAAAAACAAAATCGAATTTGGCTTGAGCTACAGTTTTGGCCATTTACGAATCTGTGTCTACACAACAAAAGCTAGCTTTTTATGTAGTCTACTTTTGTACTCAGCACATG
>JAUMHH010213580.1:258-12586 GCA_032359455.1 Chlamys rubida | reverse complement strand
CCTAAAACATGTAAAATTACTCTGAACACCTTAGTTTAGATCCAAATATAGCTGTAACAAATTCTCAGGTCCCTGTGCTCTAACACTTTGATGAAGCTACATAAACTTTCAAATGTAAGTGACCAGGGGTTTAATTGAATGCAGCATCTTGAAATGTAAATTAAATCAACTTCAAGGGTTTGTCATATGGTACTTGAACGTTGAATTCTGTTGAAAAATTAATTTGCATGATTTTCAATCTCATTTCTATCAAAAACTAGTAACAAAAGGCCTTGACCTTGACGAGGGCAGCACCCTTAAATATGAACTTGTTTGGATCATTGTAATACCCAATACGTCAGTTGAGAAATAAATAAAGTCCCTTGAACAATGTACGTTGTCGTACAATGTACACATTTAAACAGGTAGAAAATTATGTCCTGAAACTTCATTGAGAGGTTTTAATTTCTTAATTAATGCTTCATTTTAGTCATATCATATAGATAATCAACACCGCCAACTTAGAAGAAATTTTACATAAATCTTCTAGTGTTTAATAACTATAAAACCCCAGATATGTTATCTAACCCTATACACCACTATAGACCATAATGGACTCATCCAGATAAATCTGTGGTAAAGTCTACTAAAGTTACCTAGGGGTGAAAGGGCTAATGACCAGGTGGCAAGGAGATGTCTCTTAGGAAACTATATATTCAAAGCTATTTACAGACTATATCAATTACACACCGGAAATATATCATGTAAGTTAAATTACATACTAACATTTTACAATAACCATCCATATTAGAATGATATGCATTTTGTAGTTTTGGTATTTATTTACTAAAACTGATTCATAATTCGAAAACTTACCATTTTGTAATTTCCTTTTTCAAAACAAAATTACTAAATCCATCCAAGTTTTGTTTCCTGTACCACTTTGAAGCTCCTGAACGCTATTGATGCATTATATATGTTGTACAGTATTCAATCCGTAGTACCGAGAAGGAGTGTAACCAGATTAGTCATAAACCTCTAAATTGGCTCTCAAGTGGCGCAGAATTTGAAGTTGTTTTGACATTATGTAGGCACATTGAACTTCAAAAGGTCACTCCCATGCATTTAAGTACAGTGAGTTTTACATGAAATTTAAACGAAAACTTTAACTGTAGATAAATTCAAATTTGCATTCAGTTTAAACCTCCAAGTAGAAAATACAGATGTGTTTATTGTCATATTTGACAGCACTGTCAGACCGACCTTGTATCATTCCTACCGACATAGATACAGAAACGATTATGGCTAGAGTATGGGCACCGGAGTCAAATTCCTGGGTGATATAAGTGCTATGGAGCCTACTGTATATATATAAAGGTAATTATCTGATGAACGTCTATATATGGAGATATTGTCAGTTAATAATCATACAGTAATACTATTTAGCACTGTACATATCTTGATCCGATTCAACGGATTACTGATATGGCCAGTGATATTGGTATAATTTTACCATAATACAGGTACAGGTAGCATATTAATGAACACCTCTTTAAGATCAATCTTACTTATGTATTTCAGAAATGATAATTAGAAAAAATTGTGCATGAATTTCATAGGAACATGAAATCCATCCCAAATTCTTCACCATTTATGCTATATGGTAATGTTTTGGTATATAATTTTCATGAAGAAAAAAAATTCCCGTTTCTCATTCAGCTCTCCTTGAAGCTGGAAAAATTTACCCCTTTTCTACAAAATTTCGCCTAAATAATAAAAAGTTAAAAATCTCCAAAAAATATATTTGTCCCTGAAAATGTACAACATGTCATGGATTCAGAATACAGAATGACATACTCAAAAAATTACATTTAAATACAGATAGTATATATTTTAGAAGATTTGCAACAACATAGCCTCATATCTAAAATATGTGCATGGCACAAACAAATCTGGACAGAAGGAAACCATGTAGATTAAAATTATCTTCATGAATTTCATGTACCGCGGTACATGTATATTTTTTACAGATTTTTTAAAGACTCGCTTTAAGAGTCGAAACTAGTCGGCCAATACAACCCACTAACCGGTAACGCCTGAGCTGTGTTGTGATTGGAACCCCGTCTACTATATTTTTTACAGTTTGTTATATATATTTCCTTCAATGTCCTAATTAAGGAAATGTTAATATTAACGATACAATGAATGGAACAAGAAATTCCAGACTCTGCTGTTACCTGGTAGTAAAGTATCAATTTCAATTCTCAAAGACAACAAAATAACCTACAATGTTTACAGAACTGTAACAGTCAATGTTTCCCTGTTAACTCATTCACCCCTGAAGACACATTTAAACTCTTCCAATAGAAAGGTTAGAATAGTTCATTATGAAATTTCAGGGATGAATGAGTTGGCTATCACAGTTGGCATTATACCTTCATTATGATGTTAAGCTCATTGAAAGCCTGTATACTGGCCATGGTAGAGTGAATGGTTCTAAATCCTGCCAACCACTTCCATATAATTCTGTTATCCTACACACTGTCTGGCACCTGATGCAACCCGATTCTGAGGCTCAGATCACAAATACGGTGTTGTCTTAGAAACTTGTAATACAGGCTTTAAACCTTTGGTATGACTGTATCTGTAAATCGAATCCTGTCAGAATATTCATGTGATATTTTACAGTTCAAAACCATATTTCTGCTTTTATTTTCTATATACCTGACAGTAATCTGGCATGCAGTATACTGCCAATAGATACTTATTATTCTCACATCTGACAACATGAATTCTCAAAGGTCTCTGAAGATTTGTGTTTTTATTCATATCTGATGTTTCTTAGGACACAGAACCATTTCACCTTTATGATCCATTCATTCTTTCACTAACTTATATGCATAGCTAGTCACATATAAGACGTTTCAATGTCACAAAATTACTTTTGAACTGTTTAATTGAAATATCATTATATACCTTTATATTTAAAACACCTACATTACCAAACCTGACCCTGACCAAGCTGAAAAAAATCAATGAATCATTAAGACCTGTGGTTGGTTTTAAACATCCCTATATTTACTACTAATGTATATTAAGTACCTGAGTTTTGAGTTAACCTCTTTTAAGCAGAATCTCTTTATTACCCTCATAGATATGTTTATTGTTAATGCATACTCTAGCTTATTTCAATTTGACAAAAGCATCCAATATAACACGACTATGAACTGATAACTGTACTAACTGAGCACATGTGAGAAACCAATTTGGAACCGACATGTTTCACTTGATTTAAATTTCTGTACAGACACATTTTAATTGATTAGACTATAACAGAAAAATATCACTCATTTGTGTATTGATTAATAAGAATCTTCCCCTACCTTGAGGGTGTGACAGAGAAATCTCTTACCCTGGGCAGGTGTATCCACACTTTTACCGGTGTGAGATATCCTTGTCTCACCCTAGGGTTGAGACGGGGGGAGTTACCCTATTCATAACAATGGTATGACGTCACTTCAACAATACAATGACGTCACGTCAACAATCCATCAACGTCACGTCAACCCTGAATTTAGCATGTAACGTTATCATTACATTGTGTATATCATGATACACAATGGGAGAACAGGGTAAGAGAAAAAGAATCATTCACCCTCTTGTAGGTGAGATAGGGGAATGTCAACCTGCGGGGAAAGATTCTTAAAGTTGCCAAACACTCGGCAAAGCTTGGTGTTTGGCAACCCAAGAATCTTCCCCCCTCGGGTAGAGATTCCCTTAGGGGGTGAGAGATTCTATTAATCTCCAACCCGAGGGGTGATATTCTTGAATGTCTTACCCGAGGATAAGGTGTTTTAGAATTTCATCATGAGGGTTGGAGAGTTCTCTGTCACACCGGTTACCCTCAAGGTATACATAGGGGACGACTGTTTTTCTCCCACCCTGCTTCACTCAAAAATTTGCTGACAAGCGGCGATTGCATGACATAAACATTGTTTGCATGTATTCCCAACAAACCCAGAGTTGTCTTCCATGGTCTGCTTCTGTTGACATGACGTCATACTATTGTTATGACTTAGATTGCGCTGTTTTGCACAAGGCTATCTCCCCCTAGTGGGTGACAAGCTGATCTTTTATAAGGGATACACACCTGTGAAGGGTGGGAGAAAAGCTGATCTTTTATTAGGGATACACACCTGTGAAGGGTGGGAGAAATTCACTTTCACATGATGATGGACAATTTAAACTTCCATATTCTGACAAACATCTGACACATGACTGGAGAAAACACAAATCTAAGATCCTACCAGACCGGTGTGGGAACATCAGATACAAATCCTAAAGACTATACACAGAAAGTGGACCTGTGTGTCCAGCATAAAAATCCTTGACCCAGGAATCTGATCAATGTATTATGTAACATACAAATCCTTGATATGTGTGTCATTTAGTTACATACAACCTATATGTATCATATAACATACAAGTCCTATAGCCTTACCAGACCTGTATGTCAAGTTACATACAAATCCTAGCCCCTACCAGACCTGTATTTCAACTGCATGATACAAATGCTTAGCTGTGTGACTGAGCCACTCGAGTATTCTGAGGACTTTATAAGTGCTTGTCTACATTTCCAAATCCTTAACTAGTCTACACAACCCAAGTGTCAAATGTATGCATTTGAAAGGTTGAGAAAATAGAATGACTAAGAAACAAAGTTTTGCAGTATTTTATTTTGCTGATTCAACAAGTTTTTATATTTGTAGAATGCACTAAATCACCAAAATTAATTCAAACAAAAATTGTCTGTATGACCAAATATCAATAAACATATCATTTACCGGTATATGAAATTGTTGAGAAAAATATTAAAGTTTCAGGGTAGTACACAGCTACATATGACTGATCTGCTATCAAATTGGAACGTTACACAACCTGAGCATTCAGACAGTATGTGCCGTCATGAACTCAAATACCCCTGAAGACACATTTGAACTCTTCCAATTCAAGGTTGGTATAGTTCATTATGAAATTTCAGGGGTGAATGAGTTAACAAACTTGTACTTTCTATTCATATACTTTCCAATATTTCTTAAGTTTGTTGTGTACCAAAAAAACTTTCAAATATATGACTATATGACTATGAGGGTAATTATAAACACAGTTAATTGTCAGTTAATTATCCCACGATGAACTAAGTTTGAAAAACAGCAATAAGGTTGAAACAAACTACTTTTTAAGGTTAGTGTAAAGCTGATCTTGCTGGTTTTGTTCATAATAACATATATTAGCATGTTACTAAGGGGAAATACACTTAATGTAAACTGTAGTCACTAAATCTACAAGGTCAACAAATTCATTATTTGACAATTTAGTCTCATACACTGTACAGAACTATCTGTACAGTGTAGGTCTGTACTATCTGTCCATAAAGACCACTACCTACATCAGAACTATACATATCAGTATATACACTGTAGGTCTGTACTATCTGTCTATAAAGACCACTACCTACATCAGAACTATACATATCAGTATATACATTGTAGGTCTGTACTATCTGTCTATAAAGACCACTACCTACATCAGAACTATACATATCAGTCTATATACACTGTAGGTCTGTACTATCTGTCTATAAAGACCACTACCTACATCAGAACTATACATATCAGTCTATACACTGTACAGTACTATCTGTCTATAAAGACCACTACCTACATCAGAACTATAAACTATATCAGTTTATACACTGTACAGTACTATCTGTCTATAAAGACCACTACCAACATCAGAACTATAAACTATATCAGTTTATACACACTCTATGTTTGTACTATAGAGATGTTATCATTGTCAGTAACGGACAACTACGTACAGCCCGATATCATTGATCTGACTGTTCAGTGATCTTGGGATTCAACTCTGCTGTAACCGATGCTGGAAGCTGTGTGATGTGTGACACTCATAAGTAAATGAGGTGGGTATTACAGATGCTATGGGTGTGTTGACATACAGGATCAATCAGAGAGAAATGATTGTCTGTGTAGCTGTATACCAACTTCAGCAACCTCTATCCCAAGGGCACAACTCTCATCCATTTTAATATTGCTATCCCTATAGTGTTATAAAATCTCAATCTGTGATCACGAGTATCTGTGTATATTTAAGAACAGATAATTACTCAGTTCAGAGTATGATTAAACAGTCAATCTAACACTGCGAGTTGAAAGAGCTAATACAAATGTAAATGAAGGATTACTACCATTGAGTGTAACTGTCATAACAATAATGCTTGCAGATCCTCTCTGGTGATCACTGCTTAATTCTGTATCTCATCATTTTCTGAATCACGGCGACGCTGAGTAGATTCTCACAGGCTGTGTAAGTATCTGATGCAGTCTCACTCAATAATCAGCCTATATTGCTTTGTGAAGATTTCCCCATAAGTATTAGGGTTGGTAGCTGAGCCTTGGAATTGTACATGTATACTCAATACACGAGACATAAAACTAGTCACCCCTGAAATTACCACCTCAATATCCAAAGCCTTGTACAGTGCATGCACGTGCTATTTAATCAGCACTGTGGAACACTTCTACATGTATTACATGGGTAAAGTGAATATTTCTAGGATTCCAACTTAGAAACAGAAACTAGCAAGTTGACAATATGTGTAAAGGTTGTTTCTGTGGTGTTTTAATTTGTGCCCTTTAGAATTTCCAAAATATAGAAATTTGAGATTAAAATGTATTTACAAAAATATTTACACAATTTGTAAAAATGTCTAGGACTTTTAAGCTGTACAAATATAACAATTAAGATTATAGTATTAGTGACTATTACATTTATCAGGTAGCATTTTACCAGAAATTAATCCCAACTATGATTTAATACTAATAACCCTTAAAATGTATGCTGTTGTATACAAGCACTGTTATCTTTGATTTTCCCTATATTTTTTGAGAAAATTAGAATTATCTCTTTTCTTAAGAACAAATTGCAAACTCTGATTTCATCAATTCTGCTTGCCTGCCCCCATCTACACAACAAAAAACTACATTAAGTCTAATATGTGCTTGAATTCTTATTGGCACTTTGCCACATCAGCAAATAAACAACACATGAGCCAGGTACCTGTGATTAGGAGATTGGTTATCAAGAATATTAGTGTGACTGATTGATAAATAACAGAAAAGATCTTTGTTTCTTTTACAGATGTCTGGCGAAGGTGAAGTATGACTACACAACAACTACAAGCAGCAAGACATAATGTGCAATTGATATATCATAGCTTAGGATATGAAGTCAGAGCAAATTCATAATGATAATACTAGACCTATATACAGTGAGTACGGGTAGGTTGTATTTTCTAATAATCTTTACCAATATGATGAATTTTGTCACAGCCCGAGGCTACTGGACTTTATACCTATGGCTCTATATACTGTCTGAGGGGTATTTTGTTTGTCTTTTGTGCAAATACTCTATTTATACAGGGGTTTATCATGGCGTTTTTTGGAAACTGACCCTTAAATGAAATTGGGGAAAATCATCAGATATTTTGGGAAGTCTTGACAATAATTATATACCAACTCTGAATACATGCAATTAAATGAAACTTTTATTCATGTCTATCTTCAAGACAACATGGGCATTCTGTCCTTCCTATATATAAATATACTGCCTTTTGATAACTCAGTCAATTAGGAGGAATTTATTCAATGTATGCATGTATTTTTTTAGATTTCCCAATTGGGAATTTTTCAGAGGTCTGGTAACTGGATCAATACCAGTTACCATGATGCACAAGTTATAATTACTGTTCACAACATTATATCCAATACCAGTTTGGTACATACATATATGTACCTTCAGATAGTCATGGTAATTAAGCCTTTCATAGACCTATTCTAGATCTATAATCATTCACTGCACATGTCCACATACAAATCCAGTTATTGGTGTATTATATAACTAGTCAGGTTACTGCAGTCAACTTTTGCTCAAAACAGTTCAAAGATTAAATTTGATAATTGTTTCAACAAAATGAACATGCGATGCCTAAGGACTTTAAAAGTTAACTTAAAGCTTATCTGGTATTTGTACCATTTATTTCCTCACAAATGAAATAGAATTGTCCATTATGAAAAAGAAACCCAATATAATCTGCAACAAACAATCAGCAGTATATGATGTGATGGTAAATTAAAATAATTTCTACAATTGAAGTATACTCTTTTTATAATTACAGATGTTTGCAAACTACTGAGGTGTATACACAAACTTACCATTGTATTTTCTTTACTGTCATATTTAAAAAGCTAAATATACATACAAGTATAACTGTTGTTGCCAATTCCTGCCTTTATTAATATTATACATGTGAACATGTTGTTGGAGACTGTTGCTATCTTTCTAATTTCTGTAAAAATAATGCTACATCTTCCCAGTTCATGTAGGAACAGGCTGTTGTAAAATTTAGGTAAACAAATGTGATGTGCAACCTATTAGCTACATGTGTATGGTTTCAGTAATATAAAGGCATTACTCATGTGGTGTACAGAACGTATGTTACTTGTGTATTGTATTATTATGCATATATATAATGATGTTATCACCCTATATCAATTAACCAATAAAACAAATATAGCATTGTATTTTGACTACAATGATACGTACATGCATTGAAGAACTGACTAATTGTACAGACCTTCCTATTTACTGCTCTACAAGGCAGTCAGCCCAGGTCAGGTCAAGGTGCCTGAACATGTTCAAAGACGAATTTTCAAACAAAAATACCATACACGCCTGTAATACGACATCGTATTGAAAGGTAACGGTTCGGATTATTCTGTATCTACATGTTAAATAAAGTTCTTTCTTTATCGCTGACAAGTTTAGAATAATGTTAGAGCACAATACGATTTGATTTTAGAACAATAATATGATCACCAATGTAAGCATGCTTACTCACGAGTATTTGTTTACATTGACATCGTGCCGCTGGTTACGTTCGACACCTCATTTCAGCGGTATAAAAACGATTTCCACTGTGCATAAACAAGCCGAAAAGTCGGCGATATGTGTTATAATTTCTCTCCTGTTATTACATACATACTTACCTTGGATTTGTGATCAACTGCTCCGATAAACAAATTTGAGTGCTTTCTTCACTCTGATTTCTACCGAAATATTCGGAAGATGACAGCTTCGAGCTGTCAAAGTACTCGGAATATGATTGGTTGAAAATAATGCTTGCCAAAGGGAGCACACTCCCGTTACACCACAGGTAGCAAACAAAAAGAAAACGTTTACAGTCATGTAACAACACGATTTACAAAGAATCAGTTAAAGCAGGGAAGTATTTATCTTCACACACATAAATAAGTACCTATTCAATGACAATCGTTTAAATAAAAATAATAATTTTGTCAGTTTCGGGATACTTTCGGTTAATAATAAACTTATACACACTAGTAAATAACAGCAACACTTTTTTATCTGGTGTTTATACACATGCTAACACCTTAAAAAATTGAGGATACCGAGGTTAAAAAAAAAGTACCTATCAATTTTTATAAGGTTTTAGAATGTGTACATAAACACCTGATAAAAAGTGTTGCTGTTATTTACTGGTGTGTATGAGTTATAATTATTAACAGAAAGTATCCCGAAACCGAGCCCCTGTGTAATTATTGAAATTCAAAAAATTTGAAAACTAAATAAATAAATAATAGAGATTTGCCAAGCCGAGTCGGTACTATAGGAAGCGGCTTTAGTATTCTGCCACAGAGGTAAGATTGATACTACTCTAAAAGTTTCTGTGTCATTCATTATATTTATTTTCAGAATGATTTGAACGAAAAGATAGCTGTCTTATTTTATAACCAATGCGTTTTTTATTGATATTTTGGGTATTTTTCATCTTTTAAATGTTTTAATTAGTTTAAGTTTGATGTGTTAATTACTTTTTGTGAAATGTCTATATATTGTCTAATGGATATCTGTCTATTAGTGTTGAACGATATAGCCCTAATTTGCAACTTATTAATTCTTCCTGTCTTGCCGACGTGAATACCATTGGAACATCAGAGGTTCTATATATAGTTGCCAAGCTAAAAACTTAACTTTATATGATCACGTATCATTTGTACAACGGATATATTCGTTGCGGCGAAAACCAGCTTTATCAGTGTAGGAGAGGGGGTCCCTTTATGGTTCTTAATGGGGAACATTACTGGTTTTTACATAGGATCTGCAAGTTAGAAGGCGTATTCTGTGGATCCGCCTCTGCTTTGAAACTATTCTCTTAAAAGATATCGCAGTTTTCACCCACAACACGGTACCATCTTAAAACTTACTCTAGATTTCGCCCGAAGAATGCAGGTCGATGGCTGAAAGTGTCCCCCTGCATGATCGTAAGAGGCGACTGAACCTACTGCAGGATTGGGGATGTGCGTGTCTGCCCTTTACTTAGGGTCACACAAGCGACCAAAATATATTTATGCTGTACACCTATTCCAATATTTAGGATCTTCAAACTTCTCTCCACTAATTATATAACTACAATGTTATTGTACCTTTTATTTCCTAGCGCCTTTCTTGACAATACCAGAGACGTATGTCGGGACATACCAAAGCCTTTAAAAGTAGTCATGTGTAGTTGTTATAACCTGCTTAGCGTTCAGCATTTCAGGTAATCACAACAATAGTAGACATACCAATGCAACTGGGGAGGGGGATACTGTGCCGTTGGCATGGTATTTCGGTGAAGTAGCATTTTAAAGTCGGCATCGGATCCGCGCTATCATGCACATAGGAGGACAGCGAGGACTACACTAAGGTCGACGTCGTTCCGAGGACCGTAGCCGCTGTGACAGCCTGTCCACATCCGAGGAGCTGTCCGACCTCAGGGCGTGACCTGGATTGGCAGGACTTTAGAATCTCTGAGGGCCTGCAGGTAAATGGCAATTTACCCCCTCACGTCGACCGAACCGGACTTCGTCAGTCCAACCAACCGCGCTATCACAAGGAGGCAATTACACTAACATACCCCAAGTACACATACACACTGCATCCCGTGCACAACACACATGGAGGTACATTCTTAAATGACTGTAAATAGGACGTTAACTCCTATAAAAACAAAACATTCTTTTGATACGACATATCATCTTAAACAGTAGCTATTTCTTACACTATGGCGCCCTCATTATTCCGTACGTTATATAGTACCATCGTAAACAGAGGTTATATAGTATTATCGTTAACAGAGGTTATATAGTATTATCGTTAACGGCAACTATTCTCAACTTTCGTACAATGACTATTGCCCCGCAATAAGGTACCATCTTAAACAGTAGTCATTCCGTTTTAAAATCGTACCATCTTAAATACTTACCATTCCCTACACTACGGTACCATCTTGGTACAATAGATATTTCCGTGTGTACGCTTTGGTACCAATGCCAATAAACAATAACTATTCCCATACATACATGTAGTATGTTATCATATCGAAGTGAACACATGCAATTCTTAATAAGGGCATTATATGTTCACATGATGAAACGCTTGAACAAGTTCTAAAGTGAAAGTGTTGAATCAAGTCAGAAGGCATTCAATTGTTAGCACATAGATTTTCCAGTGCTTTTCCATGTTTACAAAGGCATATCCTTTATATTAAATTCAGACTCGTATCTAGGGTCTAATAGTACTGTACTTGATGTTTCAAGGCGAAAGCAAAGCAACCCACCAAGCATCGTTTGGCTTCTTTGAATTGGCGTCATGAAAAAAAAAAATCTTTCAATATGTAATTTGTGATATATATGTGGGTTTGAGGACGGCGTTTTGAATAGGAAACATAACATCTGAATATTAATTGTGTTTAAAAAGGAAATAAAACATCGTATCGCCCTCATTCGGAGCCTCTCTAGAGAAAGATGGAGATGGACAAGAACCGCCACAAAGGAGTTCCGTGTGGAGCAGACAAGGACAACGGTACGGCAATATGATCATCTCTAATTGTAATACTAATAATAATTCGAGGTTCTTATATACAGCTTCATCACGTCCTATTTCGGTAGGTCGTCTCAAAGCGGTTCACAAATTATTATCCGTGGTTATAGGGCCTTTTCGATAAGCCAATATCTTTCTCAACTCCCTAGGGAGCATACAGCCGGTGCCGCCATTTACAGCTGAGTATACTGGAACAAGCAGAGTAAAGTATCTTGCTCAAAGATACAACACAGTGCCGCGCCGCGCCCAGGAATTAATTTTGGGTGTTGCCCAAAATTTCAAACTCAGAAAAGGACATAGTTTTGCACTTATCGAGAATTGTCAT
>JAUMHH010213569.1:0-12588 GCA_032359455.1 Chlamys rubida | reverse complement strand
GTGTAACGCTAAGTATACACAATTAACACGTACAGTGTAACGCTATGTATACACAATTAACACGTACAGTGTAACGCTAAGTATACACAATTAACACGTACAGTGTAACGCTAAGTATACACAATTAACACGTACAGTGTAACGCTATGTATACACAATTAACACGTACAGTGTAACGCCATGTATAACTGTGGTACTATATAAGAATGTGAACCACTGACTGATGTGTACCGTGACTGAAGACGTGACTTACCCCTCACACGCTTCACGCACCTCCACTAGTCATGCATACCCGTTCAATTAGTCTGCTGAACTTATTATAAACTTCTACTGAATAAGCAGAACTTTAAATTAAATAAATCTATTTGCGGTGTTTTAACGCCGGATATGAAAAAGTTACAGTTATAGTCAGATGAGTATCAGAGTAAAACTGTGAAAAATAACACGACTTTAAATTCTTTATTTGTTGATTCGTTAATTTAATTTAAATCAACAAATAAAGAATTTTAAGTCATGTCAATGCTTTGTTGTATTGCAATTATATTTTGATTACATTAGCGCAAAAAATATGCATCAGACTTTCAAGCGTGGGTAGCAGTAGCATGCCATTACCAAGAGTCATACAGGGAGTATTAAAACAGCGCATTATTATCGTATATACTTACTGAGGAAGCAATTAATATATATACATAGTACTTAGGTAAACTACTAGTTTAATTTAAGCGATAAACACCAAAATGGAATAAATGCATACCTACATTACTAAATATAGTCGTGTCCAATTTATGATGTTGTTTTTGAAATTCCAGTTTATCCAGTAGAAGTAGATATCTAAATGGATGTCCTAACACTCGAGATAAAATCGTGACATTAGCCAACACTTCTGAAGACTTACTACTTCTATCTATTACAATGTCGCACCACGTAGATGACAACGACGTACATTCAAATGGCTTTACACACTATGAAGCTGGCATCGACCCAAATCATAAATCTCAGAAGTCTAATAGAAAAAACCGTATAAACGTAAACTCGAAATTCCTCTGAACTATCTCTTTCTTTTCTTGTAGTCCACAGGACTTTTATGAAAGTGGCACGTAACACAAATATTTGATTGCACCTATAAAATTTGGTAATAGATCGAGTATGCCAAAAGTGAATTACGCTCCATCATACAGCTGTTTTGTCCTTCTAGGATGATAGTGATGCTAGGGGCCACAAATGCGGTAATTCATATTGGTCTAAGCTACAGATGAAACAGAAGAGGATGTGCGTAAAAACCTGTAAATGTCCGATTAGAAATACACGTACAAATTGACAACTGAACAACCCTCAAGACTGTGGTGTAAACAGGTACCAAGCCACAAGATCACTACAAACGTTTACTGTGACTACTTCGTGTGGAAGTGTTAATGTTTACCTATTTATTCAGTTTCCTGATAATGAACATCACATATACATGTAATGTCGATAATGATGCACCTTTTATAATTCAGCATGGACGACAAATCACGTGATGTCACCTTTCACTGTTTCGCTATTTCAAACTGACATTTATCAAACAAAAGAATCGCGATATTTGTATTGCAATTTTTCATTCAAACATTGGGATTGATTTGCAAAATCATCTAAAGTACACATACAACAAAATTTAGAATGCCTGGTTTCCTCATTTCAAATACTTATTTAATTAAGACACATAGTTCACAAAAACATTATTTGACTATAAACCTACTATTTAAATTGTACTCGTGACTTAATACTGGATTTGTTATATTAATTATGAACGCTGTCTTCATGTACAGTCAAAACGTTAATGAATATCATCCTCAAATATATTGCATCCTCTAGGAATACGGATGTGTCGAGGAACGTTTGAGGCCTACCCTTTTCAATCTTCGGCTTTTCAGCAATATTCTACAGTAAGAACTGATCAATGAGAGGCATGGTTACTCTGTTAATTTGCTATTATTGCTAGTATATGGTATACTAATATTGTCAGAACCGGAATTCATTCTACTGGAAAAAAGTCAGTTTTGTATTTCTTATGTTAGTACAAAGCACCCATAGAACCGAAAAGGACGTTGATATAGTAAATGGACCAATGATCTATGCCCCCTGGAGCCAATCTTACAGCTATACCGGTAAATACACTGTTATGTATAAATTAGGAATAAAGATCTTTATTAGAAATATCTCTGCATAAAAATTACCACCTTTATCTATTCTGTAGCACGATATCAGCATCCATCACCATATGAATACCTGACGGCTGTTATACAACGTTATTATGACATTACTGTCCTTATGTTGGTTTACCTGTGGTATATTGGTCACTTCCTGTACTGCCGGTATTGCGACGGTGACGGGTTTGTTTTTATTACCCTAAAGCCTAGTGGCTATGTAACTATCGACACTACAATCAAGAACAATTGAGTTATAATATCACTGATTACATTTTTACTTCTACGTTTCTATGTGCTCGAAGGGGACTTCAAATTCCAAGCATCTCATAAGATTTATGTACTGCAAAATAAGTTATTTTTGCGAGCGATATTTTCTTTTTCAGTTACTCTATCCATTTCCTTTTGCCGAAATAATTATAATTGAATGTTAAACCGAACATACAAAGCATTTCACAAATACCAACATTGTACACTTTATAACTAGCTTTGAACATATCTTTCTACATAGCAACAACCTCGAGTATGTAATTAGTACATAGTGTATGTACCTACCTTATACTACAAGGCACAGCCATACTTTCTTGAATATCTAGCAATTGATATCCATACGACTTTTCTCTTAATCCCTCTAAGCATCACAGTTAAATATCCACCACGAAATATTGTGTTGTTGAATCAATCGCTCTTGTACACTGTGTGTAGGCTAAAAAGTCCCAACATTTATATGTAGTTCATATCGCTATGGACCTCCTCTGTCGTGTAGTTCATTAGAAAGATAATAACGAGAAACGGTGCCGTTCTGAGCTCTAGTTTATCATTACTATAGTACAACAAGCAATCTTGTAGTACAACAGGCGGTACGTCACAAAGCAATGTTAAAGATCCTTACTATAGCAAAGCAGGCGATACGCGCGTGTGGAACAATCCAGTATAAAAGATCACACGAGTACATACACATAAACTCTTTCCTGAAGACCCGCTGACAAGAATGTAAACACATGATTTATTAAAACATTTTATCAGATTTTAAAAGTCCGTCATGGGGTTACGATTCCCTCCCTTTGAGCAATCCGTTCAATAATGCCGTATATCGTCTACAAGTGAGCAAAAAACAACATGATGGCCGCCATCAACATCATTCTCAGTCGCTTTAATTGGTAAATTAGCTTACATGAAAGTAATATAACATATTGAAATGCGTTATCAAATTACTCTTATACTTTCTAAATTGAAAATGCATGATTTATAGAAGCAATTTCTGTAAGCTCACTTTGAACGTTATATGTATTTATAAAGACATGTCATTAATGATCGTATGTAAACATTAAATAACACAGAATACATCATTTGTGATTTAAAAACTAGATTTTTAAACAAAAATATCCAACTAGTAGTCAATTTAGTTGATTTCAGTTTGTTTATCATTCTTTACTTAAATAACAGAAAATGAATTTTAGAAGAAAAAATATGAATGTACAAGTATTCTAGGAGAAGTCTTGTTTATCCATTCCCTTTGAATCTAAAAGTAAACGCGGAACAATATCTCGCTCTATATATAATACCTTTTATACTTATAAGTTATTTCCCAACCGTTCTTATTTAGCATTAATTTAAAAGTTAAAATCACCAAAGAAGTATTAATACTTTCAGTCTTGTTTATCATTAAAAGTGCAATGTATAAAGAATGGTGAGGTCAAGAAATAATCGAATAATTGTATACCCAGAGATTGAAATGTTGATTAATAAATATGATAAAGAAGATGTTATATGCTTTATTTTAATAAATTATGATTATTGTCATCACTTTACTTTGCTCGATACCCCCAACATATCACTAATCCTCTGTAGTAGTTCCCCCCAGCTCCAAATAACTACCTTATTCGCTTTTATGCTA
This sequence comes from Chlamys rubida, assembly GCA_032359455.1. NCBI lineage: Eukaryota > Metazoa > Mollusca > Bivalvia > Pectinida > Pectinidae > Chlamys > Chlamys rubida. Next base: position 8,508 of record JAUMHH010213569.1, on the reverse strand, counting down.
TTACATGTGTAGCAGGGTCTTTTTGTTCAATATTACCATAATACAAAGTTACCAATAGCGCCTTCTTCCCTAAGCTATCCACCATTACGACAAAAGGTGACCATTGACGCCTGTATCTCTAAGCTATGTATCCACACACAATGTGGCCAGTAACACCCTTTTCCCTTAACTATTCGCGTTTATGCTAATATGAGACCAGCATTGTCTTAACTGTTTTGAATTGTCACGATCATTTGAGTTAACACACGGATCTTAAGGAATTTAGATGAGATATGATGCTCGCTGAGGGGCCATCCAACATTGATAAATTCGGTCGGAATGAAAAGTCATAAATGCCTAGAGTCATCAATCTTTATTGATAAGACTTGATAAGATTTGACAGGTCGTGTTGTTAAATCTACATTTAGATCGAAGTGGGCTGGCTGACCAATACACTGTACTGTATATAAACAATATTAAAACGATCGAATCTGGACAGCGGATTTATGAGGGTTTCCAGGCCAAGGGGAATGTATGAAAGTCCGGAGGCACTCGTTTAGGAAGGTGGATTGATAGGGGTTTTAAGGGCAAGGCTGATGCATGGAGTTCGGGGGAGGGGTTCTGTAAAATAAGGAATTTAGGATTGATAGGGGGTTTCCAGAGCAAGAATGAGTATGAAAGTTATGAGGGACTGTGGTATGTAAGGAAGGCTGGTGTTGATAGGGGATTGATGAGGGGTTCCCAGGTTAAATGAAGTGTACGAAAATCGGGAGGAAGGAAGGCCAGGAAAGTTTATTTGATTTATGGTGCGAATGGTGTATGGAAGGGGAAGGACTCGGGTAGGTCCTGGAGATTAATTTGGACAAGGGATTAATTAGGGTTTCAAGTGAGAGACCAGTGTATGAAGGTCTGGAGTTGGGTTGGAAAAAGGGCTTTGTAATAACAAAAGAGGGATTGAGAGACAATGGGCAAAGACATGCATTTATATGCACCGAGGAAGGGTGAAGATTGAAAAGTACTATATAGACAAAAATACAAGGGACAAAATCCGAACTCAAAGTCTTTACAAAGAGACAACAGGAACTGAGATTACATAAAAACAAAACGGGTGAATGTGGGACTTATGTAGGTGGTAATATAAAACAATGAACGTGTAATGCCCAGAACAACGCATACGTAAAAGGACATCTGCAAGAAGGGAGAAACATGAAGGGGAAAAGGTGGTAATTGGACATAGATCTCGAGGAAAAATAGGTCATCACACAGGATATAATAGAACGAAGCTTGTAAACATAATGGGACCTGTAGTTTCAATTAAGTCTAAATATAATGGAACCACTAGCTACACTCGGGTCCAGAAGGAACCTTGTTAACATAAACGGATCTGCAGCAAACCTGGGGTATAAAGAAACCTTATAAATCAAAGGGGCCGGGACCACTAGCTACACTCGGGTCTTGAAGGAACCTTGTTAACATAAACGGACCTGCAGCAAACCTGGGGTATAAAGAAACCTTATAAATAAAAGGGGCCGGGGCCACTAGCTACACTCGGGTACAGAAGGAACCTTGTTTAATAATAGGACCCGTAGCTACACTCAATACAGAAAGAATTTTAAAAACAGAAAAGCTACACCCAAATCTAGACGAGATTTTGTAAGTCTAATAGGACCAGTAGTTAAAATCATGTCTATAAGTAAGAACTCTGTCAATACAATGGGACTTGTAGCTACACTCAAGTCTAAAACTTGTAAACATAAAAGGCCCTGTAGGAATGTCGCGTTTGACTGCACACACGACCATTACAGCTCTTTACCAGTTAATGAAGCGGTGCATGCTAGGCTAGTGATTTAAATTAACCTTATAAAGTATGATTTACCGTTAGTTATGATAGCGGTATCACGATAACGGGCCTGTTCACACCAGCTCTATCTGATTCTGTGTACGCCATGTGTTTGTTTATATTTGTGTACTTTTTATACGGTTATACGATACACGGTATAATGAGGCTGTCAATATGCTTTTCGTGTTGTTACCATTTTTCAGTATACAACAAGCTTTTGAAAGTATTATCAAAACCTTCTGACAATCTAAAAAATGGATATAACTTATTTACATGTAATGTTTAACCAGTTTATAAAATCGTTTCTCAGTAAACCTCAGAAAAAATAGTATATTATACAATCGCCACCGGGTTATTATAAGAAATCAAACTTGTCATGCAAAATACAAAATGCATTCTCATTTGTTATGCCTTATGGCATGGATTTATTCTAATTCATTACGTATATTAATTTTGCATGGTATTTTACAAAATACTGCATGACTAGTTCATCATAATAGCTGAGCAATATATTAAGACATTGGATATATTTAAGCAGGGAAATATAGTAATATACTTCAGACACCAATGGTTCATTTGAAGCAGATATTGATACCGATCATTGTTTTACTTACCCTTGTACATTCGTGTATTCCAAAGTATCAGGCCCACAATTCTCACTTTTTGTAAAGTAACAAGGAAACGAGTCGTTTAGAACTCTTGAATCCTATCCAAAATGATGAGTTGTTCCAAACGTGTTGTCAATTTCGTTAAATTGTCCCAATACATATAATATATGCAAATGAAAAATAACTTCAATGCCACATTCTGCTGTTGTTGAATACAATGACAGGCACATATTCCATACACAGTTTAAGATACATATGATGTATCCTCGGACATGTTTATCTAAGCACAGACAGGTTCTGTACCTGTAGACCTAGGACAGACTAGGGATTGTACTGTGGACACGGTCAGTGTACCAGTAAGTGTTATAGAACACCAGTCACTGAGACAGAAATCGGATCCACAATACTCCACATAGTCCTATAAAACCTATCATGTTTTTATTGTAAACTTGAACTAGATTCGGAGTCCTATAAAACCTATCATGTTTTTATTGTAAACTTGAACTAGATTCGGGGATTTAAAAAGTCAATTAATTCCGAAATTCGAGCTTTTTGCATATAATACCATATTCATTGTTTGTGACTGAAGAACTGTCAATAGAAATATATACCAGTTTTAATGTATTACGAGAACAACATGTATTTACAAGGAAAACACTTTCTTCCAGTCGTAACACATCTATTTTATATATTTATGTTTTTGTTTTGTGATGGCCTTTAGTGTTTCAGCAACTTCTTTCCCTTCACAAATTATTTTGATTAGAAGAAATGCCAGGTTTGGGACCCTGGGGTCAGTTTTCTTACAATATCTGTCTTCGTACGGGGGGAACTTTATTGACTTTTGTTTAACAATAATCACGTTCAAAACCGAAAGGAACTTAAAACGTTGTTTGAAAAAAAAAGAGTATATCTGGAAACGATAATACCTGTTAATAATACGCAAACAAGTATCAATTATAAAACACTATAAACGATGTAACTTAACAATGTCAGAAATACAATAGATATTAATTGTTACTGTGAGTTATAGATATACAATATCCTTTCTAAAATTATGACAGAATAGCAAAAAGCACCAAAGGTATATACTTCCCGAAATTGTGACAGACTAGCTTAGAGCACCGAACTGGATATATCTCCCAAAATTGTGACAGACAAGCTAAGACCGTCTAACTGGATAAATCTCCCAAAATTGTGACAGACTAGCAAAGAGCAATGAACTTAATATATTTTATATTTCCCAAAATTGTGACAGACTAGCTAAGAGTACTTACATGTATCTGGGAATCCTTTTATAAAAGTTAGTTTGATATTTTGAACATTGACGTAGATAACGTCAGAGGTAAATTTATATTTCTCCGAAAACTTTCAGTTGTAAAAGTACAAGGAAACAGTCCACTTCCTTTTTCTTTTACATAAGAAAATACATACTGTAACATCAATTGGTGCTTTAATCACCCTATAACAATCGTTTCAGATATCATTCCTGTGCCTCTTACAGCTTTGACGATTATCTCCACATAAAATTGTAAATTGTGTGGGAATCTCCTACTTCTCTATTGACAGATAAGGTGAGGCTTTATCACAACATTGGAAATACCACTATACTATTCCCTAACAAGATTCATACGTATCGCAACATGGCAAACTAACGTGTGGTTATGATAACAACAATCTACTTTAGCAATTGGTTAATCAGAAATTCACATTTTAGATAACAATGACTTTTGAAACTGACGTAAACATACAGGAACACACGTCTTTACTGACGAAGAGTTAATAATAATGTCTGTCCCAGGCACATTTAAAAGCGATCGAATGTCACGTTTGTATATCTACTAGCGAGTCGAGAAGGTTAATAAGAAGTATCCGATAGACTGATAAACTTATTCAGAAATCTGAGCTATTAGCGTACGAGTATAAGAGGGAGTAATGAAGGTTAGGAAGGGTAGATAATGAATTTTTATCAAGTGCTTACCTTCATTCTGGCAGCCATCGTGTATACCGTTGTGGGAAGTTACATAAAACGCCTGAGAGACGTCGTAAAATCCCCAAAATACCTATACATATATCAGTGTTCTATCCCGCTCAATAGGAAATGTTTAAAGGTTCGCATATTCTTAATGGGATACATTATCTCCTCAAGCCATCGACAAGGCTGATCGAAAAGGTATTAGATATCACAACGTGAATACACAGGATAGGGTAGTGTTGAAGAAGGACGTCTCGTCCCCTGTATAACGGCCTTGTGTGTACGTATGTATGTGTATACAAATATGCATTTACTGCCCCGACCCAGAATTGGGTCAGTTATATGTCAATATATTAACAAAAGATCTCATCATATTAAAATATATAGCTTGGATTGAATTACTAATTCAAACAAAGATAACGGGACGTGAGATCTCCCATGTAAAATCGGCGACGCCTGAAGTGGCTACAGTGTAAACTGTGTACCAGGCTTTGTCTACAGAACAGGATCCGTTACTTCATTTATACAAATATTCACTCAGCGAATATTCAATGTTCATATACCTTCACATACTGTACTGTCAGTATTATTTAACAGGTGCCCCTGCCAACAAATCTATGTAATTGTTTGTGGTAGATTAGCGTGTATTCGTCAGGCTCTATCAATTACTCTCATACTCGGATAAAGGCAAGATGTCCAGGTGACACATTTCCTTATAAAAGAGTAGAGATCTGTGTACTCGTTTTCGGGTCTACTGTTGAATTATGTGTCGTCATATTCAATATTTGCCCTAAATATGAACCAACGTGAAAGCAAGTACACATGTAATAAGGTTTAGAATTTGTTAGGCCTGTATTTAACAGATGTGACACGTACCGCATATTAAAAAGGTAAGAAATGGCGGCAGAATGCAGTCAAAAATATTACAAAATGATTGGTCACTTGGTGATTATCTTTTGTTTGAGACTAATGAGCAAGCTTCCGTATTAAGTAAAACATGATACCCTAATAACAATGTCCGATATTGTCTGTTTATGCTGGCACGTCAATTACTGGGTGTGTAAATTCCATAGCATATTCATCACGACACGTCTAAAACCAGAACATACCCTGTATTGTTTAGGAACAATGTAAAATACAATAGCATGATTAAGGTTCCAACAATAAAGACAAAATTCCGAGCCTCTTTGTCACCGCCTTACGGTAATAAGACGAGATACTTTTACAAGTCAATAACGCTGTCTTGATTTTAATAAGCGGTGTTAACAAGGAACAATTTATGTATTTAAACAAAAACAATTAGTATTGTGTTTCAAAACCAAAATATATGTATTTAAGTTCCCTGTATATAAATAATTGGAAAATAGGACATTTTTGTGTTTGACTTGATTGGTAATTAAGACTTATTTTCGCCAGATGGACAACTTTTGATCATTTCCACTTTATGTACAGACATGTGTCAAAGACAAATTGGAAAGTGAAATATCTGTTTGAACAATGAAGGAAGTTAATTGTTATTGTCGTACTGATTCGTTAATGAGTATACGAATCTAGGTCAAACCCAAGTTACATCACGTAACAAATGTTAGAACTGGAGCAGTAAAAACAAAAGCAGGAGACATTCTAATTAGCAAATCGTTGATACATATATATATCGCACAAAAAAATAGAATATTCTCCAATAATAACTTGATAATGACCATAAAAATTGCCGATAATCTTCATCAACCTGCATCTTTCGAAACTTTTTAGTAAGTTTGGCCATAAGCTTTCTACATATATAACGGAAATCGTAATGTTCAGAGCAAGCCCGTGACTATCGAAGTAACTACGACAGGTAAACACGTCGGCGGTGAAAGCTGGGATGTTACCATAGAGAAAGTGTAATTTCACGATAGGGAAATCATGACCCTTATCTTACATGTTGGTATAGTAAACCAACCTTATTGGTAATATTGGAATTAAAGATCAAAGAAAAAAATCTCTGATGTAGATTAGTTTGTGTTGTTCTTGATTTTAATGGTACATAACATCGACATGATCAGTAATCGTTTTGTAATTCAAAGACAACAAATGGTTGATCTAATTGAAAGTGAAACAACAGGACTTGGCAAGGTCTCTGTCACATGGCTTAACAAGCTCTTGATAGGGTCAGCCTTTTAATGAAAACAACGGACTATCAAGACATGGACAAAGTATGTTCCCGTGGCTATGTCAACAGACTACTGTAAAAAGCTTACCACCGAATTCGACAAAGATATAGTCAACCAGACATTCAACTCTCCTGAAGATGTTTTTCTCATTTCATTTTGGTCTGTATCGTGTTTCCCCCCGCAAATATGCTCTTGATTAGTTTACAACCACATAATTTATCGCGGTACGTTTCTTGTCGAGAAAGCTCTCACAATAAGAGAAAAAAGTAGATTAGTGAATAGATTGGAAATTCAAATGTTCTTTTTAAGGTAATGATGTAAAATGTCTTGACTTTCTCTGTGATACGTTCGCGTACCACAGTGTATGTCCGTCGTCAACTGCGTTCATACTAGCGTATACGCTGTAAAAGTGAAGGTCAATCATTATGTGGACAGCTACATTCTATATAGCGCGGTATTCAATGGTTGAAATGTTAATGAATTTCACAACAATGACATTCCATTTTATGTTGAAATTATGGCATTAAAATGTTAGGCCATTTTCTACTGTACTGACCACGTCGCTGATGGCCATAGTGTAAGATAAGGGCGAATACACTGCCAGTATGGCCATCGTTACGTGGATAAACAGCACGTGCACTGTAACGGCCGCCATCAAATTCTTACATAACTGGATTTGGCCTGCCACAAAATGACAATGGTTGAAGGTGAAGTCTGATAAACAAATAGAAGACAATGGGTTTGACGGCTCGGAGAGCACGTTAAAATTAAATGAAGATTTATTGAGATGGATTGGATATTTTGTTTGATCAGAAAAAAATGTGACATAAACTCAAGTGGGTATAATTCGATAGTAACTTATTCTCACATAGAATCGATAGAATGGTCCTTCTGACAAGATATTATAGGGCTTTCTTTGATTTGGGTTAAGAGTTATCTCCGTTAAGGATATATGCTACCTTACACATTATATCTGTGAATTGGGTTAGAGTAATCTCCCTTTAAGATATATTTGTGATAAATGATTATGTTTTTCCCGTCACTTACTTTTATTTTGTATCGTATACATAAAATGTATCTGCGAGTTCTTATTGCGTGCATTACTGTTTCATAAATCAAGTACAGCCTACCATACTGTATATAACAAAGCCTCGTTTGAAGTAAATATAATCCGTAGCAAATGAAAACATACCATCAAACAGATCCAGCATTTGATAGTTACTCTTAGATACATTCAAGTAATTAACTGTAAATATCTATGTGCATAGACGTTCAACATTTACTCAATTTGTCATGACTTCCCGCAACATTTGACCACACATGGTGGTGTCCCTCCGTTGACCGGCTGACCCAGTAACATTAGATAAGTATGTCTCACTACTTATGTTTTCCTTCATTAGATTTGTTTTGTTAACACCCGCGGGTTGTCTCGTACTGTGTCAGTCCGTGTGATAAGTACAATTTATAATCTCTACCTGTCCGTTATTAATATGATTCCTTTGTCCACTGTTCTCCCACTGCGATTGTCCGGACATGTCTGACCATTGTCCCTGACCACTGTCCGTAATACTCTGTAGAGCTGTGTCCGTCTAAACGGATTATATCAATGCAAACCGGACATTTTAACCACCTGGGCAGAATAGTTTAACAGATTAGGTATACGTAGTTCACATATTCGTTAATTAATTCCTATTTTCAAAATGACACCGGTCAGGAGTACTAATGTGTGCGCTTTGTGATAACGCCTTGTTAAAGCTGGACCAGCTGTGTCATTTATATACAGTAATGACACGTAACAGTTACATTTATATACAGTAATGACACGTAACAGTTACATTTATATACATTAATGACACGTAACAGTTACATTTATATACATTAATGACACGTAACAGTTACATTTATATACATTAATGACACGTAACAGTTACATTTATATACATTAATGACACGTAA
>JAUMHH010213558.1:0-12590 GCA_032359455.1 Chlamys rubida | reverse complement strand
TTTTTTTGTACGTTTAATCATAATCTAAATCCGGATTAAGTACCAAATTAAAGTCACCACATGTTATACACTTATCATTTTAAAACTCATGTAATGTTGCTTCTACGATATCATAAAATGCTGAAACATCGATATTAGGACCATAAATTGCTATTAATGTTACCTTTGTACTCTCAATTTCAGATCTAATGCCAAACAATTTCCAGTTCTGTCTTTTTTTATTTAATAACAATGACCTTGAAGACAATATATACTTTAGTTTTATTGAAAACATCCCTGCGTTTAACCTTGTCTCCTAAACCCTGACAGTTTGCTGAAATAAATTGTTTCCCCTCAACGTGTACCAGATGTTATGATATTATTAGGTCCCTCAAAAATACTGCTTTGGAAAAAGGAGGAGAATGTTAGTAGCAAGAGATAATAAAGAAGAAAGTTTGAAAAAATGGAAGGATGAAGAGGAAAGACAAATAACACTGTAAATGCATAGGATCATAATACGTCAATCAGATTTAGACGTATTGTTAACTTTCACCCTTTTTGTTCTTATAACTTCATTGTAAAAATGATATACATGTATGTAATTGCCCAAATATGACCCTTTTTCTCTCTTCTTTTTAATATGGATATACCAGACAAACGGGAACGGATATGGATCAAGGACTGCTATAATATGTACAATGCTGCCTCTAATAGCAGGTCATGATCATGACCCCTGAAAACAGGATGATAGAATGACCCTGCAGGTCGTGATATCCAAAATGGTTAAAATCGTATTTTGAAAAGATAAATGGACTAGGCAACCACATTTATGTGTCTTTCCATGTTATATCTAAACATTATTTAGAAGTGTTATTGTTCAAAAAGTGATTTATAATATTCACAATTTCATCAACGCCCCAAAAAACCAAGATACACCACCATTTCTAAGGCGTTCATGTATGTTTCACGCCATGGTCAAACATCAGGTTGACTTGGAATCACTGTATATATTGGAGCCCACACCAACCACCACACAACATCAGCCTGTTTCAATAGCAAATCCAAATATTAATAATTACATTGTATATATGATACCAGCTTGATATACATGTATTATAAACAGATATTCATGTTCAATTTAAACATAGTCATAATCCCTTTTTCTTTAATCAACACAGACAAAACATATCTAAATAAAGAATGTTCCTAGTGCCATTACTGATGGCTGATACACCCTTAAACCAAGCAATGCCCTTCTTTCCTTTTGACCTCCAAATTACAATACCACTACCAGGTAAATACACACCAATAGTAAACTTGTTGCGGTCAACTGACCACCAATCTTTCTCCCGTACAGCATGAAGACCTACCCGGAAATAGCATCAAAATATATTGACTTAAGAAAACAAATAAATAGATAGTAATTTTGTGATGTTGATAAAAGTTTTATTTCTCTTATACAAAACAAAGTTCTTAGCAACTCGAATGGCAGGTTTATAAGTGTATTTATAAATGCACGTGCTACATGTATTTACCTGTGGACCAAGTGTGCTCGTACACGTCGGTCACTATTCTGCGGCCATTATCGAATCATAGTTAGTTGACTATTGATATTTTCCGAAAATACACGGAATTACAAACACACCACACTATCTTCCAGATATGGGTAGTCGAGTGTCTGATCACACTGTTGTGCACTTTATAGGAATCTGACAGCCAAAAATGTAAAAAAAAAATCTGAAGTTTCTAGAATGATACACACCATGACTGGTTATGTCCACCTCGACCTTGACCTCGTTAGCCCACATTTTCACGAGGTTCACCCTAGTTCATTTTAATCAGCACCCTCAAATTGACCAAAATCAACTCGCAAACCTTGGTCTAGGGAAAATGGTCACGGGGCATCAATGAGGGAACTCATATATATATTTATTGGTTACAAACTTAGATCTTAGCAAAAATCATAAATAAATATAAACTATAATTAAAAACTTAACTTATTCGTACCAGATAAATTTCATTCTAAATGCTTACTCTCTCTCCGGGGTTTGTCCTCAAGTAAAGACGGGCTGAGGATTTAAATTTATATAATTACATTTTTGCGTAAAGTAGCACACCTTGAAGTATATTCTGTAAAGTTTTGAAAGTTACATAATTAATTAAACATTGTCACGTATATCAAAAAACAACAAATGTCTTTTGGTTTTGATCTCACTATAGTACCACATGGATACGATTCTTTAGTGTAAAATGTCATTCTATAAGGTTTTAATGGCTCAAAAGACCAATTTCTTCCTCGATTTTTAGAAGGTAGGAAGAGGAAAATTAGCTTAGGTTTCGGTAAAATAACATAGAACGATAACATTTACAATCTTTAAACACACATACTTGTGCAATCACACTCGCAAGAGCGCATCTACGTATGCAATGTTCTTCCCTTGCTCTAACGTTATATTTATGACGATATATACGGCACCACACATATCAAAGCGGATAAAACAGTGATACGGATTAGACAGGGACTGATTTAGGCAGGTTGTACTGTAGAAAACATATTGTATGAACTAATAAGCTTTTGCTGCTCAAATAGCAAAACAAAAAAGTAGTTTGTTGATTACAGAGATATCCTTTGCAATATAACTGATACAGGTTAATATTTTACAGGTCGTCTACAACGGAAAATCGATGCCAAGCCGAAGGAAATGTGTCAGTCAAAAAAACCTAAACGTCTGCCTGCAATGAGCTCATCATTAGATATATCAGCGAGTTCGGACACTGGTGAAGCTCCTACAGATGATGTTCAAAAGACTGATAAAGGAAAAGAAAAATTGATCATGAGTTTTTACAAATTAAGGTGGTTTACATTTAGAAACAATAAGGATAGAAATGTAAACGAAGTGATCGAAGAGAATTTCAACGACGACAAATTGTCATTAAAATGGACGGGTGAAGGCGATAAATATGGTGGCTTTCATATCCGTCTTTATCAGAGAAAAACATGTAGACGCTCTGCAAAAATACTGCCTTCAGTCAAAACGGAACTTAACATCAAACACGATACGCTCATGTTCTACTTCACATCAGATATCAACCCAGAACATACGTTCTGCTTGTGTTCCGGACACTCAAATACGCTTCTAGAGGGACACACGGAAAGTAAATTCAATAAGACAATGGCGAAACATTTCATGGATCGAAATTATATTACATCTAAAAAGGTTGTTTGTATAGCAGGACCCTCCATTTCAGAACAACTGACATTTTCACCAGAAGCCATGCTTTTAAAAAGCGGGAACTACGAGAAGATTGTCACTGGCTTAACTGCACGGATACGCAAAGGAACAAAGTTGGCGGATATGATTTGTAATGGCAAGTCTGTCTTAATGACATTAGGGCTAAAGACATTGCGCATTCACAAAAAGTTAGATCTAGAAACGTTCTCGCGTGTATTTAAACTGTTCATTGAGGCAGATGAAAATCCAGATTCCTCTTCTTTTGATCCAATACTAGTTGCTGCACTAGATTACACGGAATATATTGGAAGCCCTGGTATGAAAAAAAAACTGGAAGACAAGCTGATGGAAGATGCACAGAATCATAATGAGTATAAACGAGTTTACCTGAGCCACAAAAAGGTTGAAGATTGGGCTCACTCCTCCAACATCAAGCTTATGCATGGTAAGAAGACAATACAGCAATTCACATCAGCACCAACATTAGATGCAATTCGTGAAAATTGCAAACCTCCATTTGATAAGATTCAAATTGTCTTCACAGCCAAAGACAAAACAGAGGTGAAAGGGAACCTGAAACAATTCCTTCATGGTAGCACTATGTGCGAACAAAAACAGTACCACAAGGTGGCAGGAAAATGGTATTGGCTGTCAGCTCAATATCATGAACTGTTGATAAACAGGATGTCTATATTTCTCAAAAGCCATCTCATCAAGCAAGGAGAAACTGGGTATCTTCCGTTACCCTGGAAACCACAATCTCTACCGAACATCAGCACAACATTTGAGTTCCTATCCCAAATTACACGTGAACAACTTTTGTCCTTGTTGAAAAAAAAGGTGAAGTATCTGGGGCAAGACGAGAAGTCCTGCCTAAGAGGACTTAACTGTAAATTTATCCATTCTAAATTTATCAGTGTCTTTGCAGAACTTAATACATGTCTGAGTCAACCAGCATACAAACCTAAGACAGTTTCAAGTATGATGTCTGGTTTAGAACACGCAATGATGGTATCAGCAAAAACTAGACAGCCACTCGGCGATTGCATCGAATCATGCTCGATTAAAAAAGAGGAAAAGGAGGTCCTGAAAAATAAACAGAAGGAAATAAATCCGATTCTTCAGAAAAAACGGAAAGTCATCGTTTCCAAAAAGGTTGTTAACCCTAATGTGCCTACGGAATTATCTAATCATATCTTTGAACATTTACCAAATGGCATAAAAACCGCAAAATGTACACCGGAAGTTATAGGTAAAGAAGTCCTTTGCTATCTCAGAACGTCATGCAAACAAATAGAAGAGGACGATTACAATGAAACGTACCAGTCGATTCCTGAAAAAGACGATGGATCATTTTATATGCTAGGTGATCGAGTACAAGGAAAAAGACTTCCAGAACTATTTGATGTACTATACTACAAAGCTGAAGAACCTGCCAAGCTGTACCTGTACCACGTCAAAGAAGGATTTGGACAAATGACAAGGGATGCATGCTCTCAGATTAGGGTTTCAGCAAACCTTCTGTGGCAAGATTTGATGGACTCCAGTTGCACACTACCGAGCGTCATGAAATATCGAAAACTTGCTCTTGAATATAAACGTGCCGGTATTTGTAGAATTATGCTGAAACAGGCTTTGGAAGACATGCCCATTGACAAGTTTGAAACAATGTTTAGGGAGGTTTCAGAAATCGTGTATGTGTATGCGTTTATGGATAAAAAGAAAAAAGACGGTTACCTGGACAATGTCTCAAGTATGAGGAAGTTAACAGAGGAGAATGTACCTGTCAAAGAACTCAACAAACTGAAAAAGGAGGGTTACGTCGACAGAGACGGAACATTGACAGACAACGCCTTCCTGACAACTAAAGAATCATTCATGAAACAGATGAAGGGCGAATTAACAGATCAAAGACTGGAAGACATATATAATCAAATGTCTGAGCAGACGGAGCAAACTCCATCGACGATAGCACTGGTAGAACTAACGACCCTGGCCGAGGAGTTCACCAAGTTCCAGTGTTCTGCTCGGCGGTTTTCTCTCAAAGTATGCCAGATTTCAACGTGCAACACATAGCCTCAAACGGACGAACTCTGCCACATACTGTCCATTTACAAACGGTTATTGAGTTTACTTATACCTGTTAATGGTGTTTTCTATTTCCATTTAAAATGTGCCTTGTCTTAAAAAAAATCAAACTTAAAAAACAAGAACAAACACAAACTAACTAAATTATTTGAGCCACATATGGATATGGACTAAGGGCTGTGTCAAGTTTTGTGAAATTTTCCATACAAATCCTCCCATTCCGAATCAAATATGACCATGTTTGTATTGTTTTCTAACTTGTTTCAATAGTGTTACATACTGTGACATATTGTAACAATTGTAGATTAAATACATTGACGATTGCCATGCTACTGGGCGTGATAATTTGGGAGGAATGCATAGTCTAAATACACGTGATGCTATTCAATACAGCTTCTTTATACACGTATCAATTTACTATATGCGTGTTTTGTGTGTGAGGAACTGAATTGAATATTAGGCATATCAGAAATATGCAACACATTCTTGTGTTTACACCTTGTTACTCAAATATTAACAGTTTTTTAAAGTTGGTTTTCATTTGTACAGCGCATGTGTACCACACGAACGAAAATTCTTCGTTATTTGGGCAATGTGATAAAACGCTAACAAAACACTCCGACTAAAAAATAGCATTCTGGCTTTTATAAATACAGCAGCTAGCATATTTCTATTAATGAGCAAGTACGTAAACCATGGGTCTTATTTAATTTAATTGTACTAGTGATGATGTCACTCCATTTAAATAAGCAGACAGCCGTTACGTTTTTCTTGTTATCAGGGTTTTTGACTCGCCAAAATGTGCTTTGACTCTCGAGTTTAAGAGGACAGGTCTATTTGCCATGTTTTGCCCCTCCAAAGGAAAATTCTATTTAAATTCTGCAATTGCTAAATGGCAACGGTCAAATGAAAGCCCTGATCATTATAAATTTTGCTGTATTCCAGAGTAAATGCAACAAGTATAGCGGCGTTATTGTTAGTCATCCTGATTGATTTATATATTATTGGTTTTATTGATTGAACAAGTATATTGTTACTTTTATTACATATGGAAATGAAATTGACAAAGTTCATAAAATATGTCCTGTACATTCACAAAGTCATTTTATTGTCAGTTTATTCAACAATATTTATAATATACATGCATATCTGTTCCAAGAATGTAGAACATTTCTCCATAATATATTATTTATATTGTTCACCTTTTTGTTCTATATTTGAATTTTTAAAAGTGAAAATTTTATCTCATTCTGTATAAAGTCTTGTCACTTTGTACTTTTCAAACATATTTTTTTTGTTCCATTTTGATTTTATTAATATTTTAAAGCATTGAACATTTTGATGTTACATCATTTATGATAATAATTTTTACCGTTACACATTTGCTTGAATATAGATAAACTCATTAATCATTTGTTAATTTCTCGCATCATCTAAAAGGCGAACATAAACGTTTAGATGTTAAGTATATAAAGTAGAAATATCTAAGTATTATTTTATAAAATAAATGATTTGTTTAACGCTTAATGTACAATTATGGAAATTATTATATATCTAGCACATTTGGAAAAGTGGGCAAAAGTACACTATCACTACAACAAGTTAACAAGTACTTCAAACGAATTTTGCCATTTCCTTGATAGAAATAGAATTTAAATAGGTTTGTTTTAATTTATCCAAGACATAATTCAACCTTACTGAATAATGAGCATGATACATTATTTTTTCACTGTTTTAGGAAAACGATCAAAAAATCATTTACACTGTATTTGGAAATGCTATTGAAGCAGGAACATTACAGGTAGATATCATCTGAAGATTTTTTTAACAATCGGGAAAGGAGGGGGATAGATAGCGGTAGTCAGAATTGTTTTAAGGTACTACCAGTGTGTGTGGTTGTAATTCAAGTCTTGTAGATAATTGTTTTACTCAGGTTAATTCAACAAGCTTTTCCCCATTTTCCTATTCGTTTGTAAATGATACCATAGCTCTCCTTTACCTCAGCTCATTCACCCTTGAAGTCACATTTGAACTCTTCCAATTCAAAGGCTGGAATAGTTCATTATGAAATTGGTGAATGAGTTGAGAAGTATTTTTTTTATGTAAACGTAATAATCCTAAATCGTGGTTACCAGTGCTTCTATTGAAAGACTATTATGAAATCCACCTGTTTTGTATATGTATAAATTCATAATCAAAACTTTTAATTGCCTATTCTGTAAAAGATGTCCCTATTTAGCCTCCTATACCAAACAGTATATGTTTCTTAATTAACATAAATGCTATATTTGGAGGATTCAAAAATATTTCAAAATTGCAAGAAAGTTTTGAACTTCATTACGTTACATTATTTATGATTGATTCTGTTTCTACATTACAGAAAATATAATTGGGTTTTTTGTATGTCCAATTGTATTTTCATAATACTTTGTTGTTAAAATATGATGTTTAAATGTACATTGTATCTATTGAACTTTTAGACGCACAAACCGGTAAATTGTATTTTTCTCCGAATACCTTCATTGTAATTGAACATTTTATTCCATTTTTGTGTTAAATATTATGTTGAAGTTATTTTTAACTAATATTTGCTAGAAACTTTGTGATGTCTTTTCTTGTTAAAAAATAATTTCCAGATGTGAAGGGATAATTAGATGAGATAGAGAGTTACCTATTATGATATACTGTGTATGTTTCTTTAACTTTCCACAAATGCATTATAGCTGTAAAATAAAATCAGTTCGAACTCCTATAAAAATTGTTAAACAGGCAAGATCCCGTTATAATATCAGGGCTCGTATTCACAAAACCGTTCTCATGCTCAAACTCAGATTCTGTGCTAAAGCCCATATTCTATTCCCTGTGATAAATTACATTTTGTCAATAATTTGGAAATAAAAGGAGAGACGTTAAGCTTCTCACCGAGGACAGACTCCATGTTTGAGCATAAGAACAGGTTCATGATACGAGCCCAGTTCTGGTACTTCAATTATTATAGCTTTGTTATATC
This sequence comes from Chlamys rubida, assembly GCA_032359455.1. Taxonomy (NCBI): domain Eukaryota; kingdom Metazoa; phylum Mollusca; class Bivalvia; order Pectinida; family Pectinidae; genus Chlamys; species Chlamys rubida. The sequence goes on along the minus strand of JAUMHH010213558.1, from coordinate 4,280 downwards.
ATATAGGTGTGTATTTGAATGGAAGCACCCTTTCCCTGTTGATTTTCCTTTCCCCTCTGAATTTATACCATGTATTGAGTACACCCTTCTGGAAAAATCTCACTTAAAATCTTAGTTATTTATAGATATCTGCAACTACTGATTTCCACTGTTTGCTAAATACTTTATGTTTATTTCAGTGTTCTGGTATTGTAACACATTTACCTGTTGAATTTGAAATCCTCCTTATCCATCCTACTTTCAAGGCGTCTATACATGTGCTGTATTTGTCGTTTTAAGCACACCTTACATATACGTTTGATAGCAACATATCTCTTTATTTCATTGGTTGTCATATATCTATAGAAAATAATTAATGTATTTTGTTTTTAAAATACAATTGCCCTTAGGATTTGGTAATTATATGACACAGAGATGTAGTTGAGATATCACCAGTATTTTATCATGCTTATTCTTCTATTTCTTCTGCTTCAAGCATAAATAAGAGCTTGGCGTGTACAATATGTCATAAGTTTTTGTCGTGCTTAAGTCCTGACCTTTTGCTTAGGTATACGTGAAACTTGATTCACCAGAGCGTTAATTGATTACCCCAAATTTAGATTAAACTTTGGTAGACGTATTTCATCACTGTACTATTTGTTGTCTATTCATACAACATGAGTTTTTTTCAACATATTTGATTTACTTCTGATATATGTTAAGATCTGTTAAGTTCTTTGAACGTTTTTTTTAAATGAGCGTTTGGAACCATCAAATATAAAGGATTGAATATGGTGAAAGAATAATTGGATACTCATCGATATTTACTTCCGATAGTTTCTATAGTTTTTAAGTTATATTACCAAACTGTTACCACAGAGAATAAAGATAATAGGTGCAATTAAGATTCCTTGTACGATATCGCTTCCAAATTTAAAACAAATATCAAAATTTATATAAAATTAATTTTAATATTTTTCTCAGATTGCCGAGTGAAAAAGCCTTATTTGGGAAGTGTTAAAGTCAATGGGGAGCAGTTGTACAGTGTCTATTGTTGAGCCTTTTATTTTGATATGTATTAATCAGGGCAGTTTGTGATGGACACTTTAGTGTAAATGTACACAAACAAGTTGAATTATTGTATTTTATCATGTTTTTATATCATATTAAGGTCCAAATTGATTTAATATCTACGATTATCATGTACCTATCGGTGATATGGACCGAATAGTGTATGCCATATTGACGTGAATTATTTACAGAACATATTATAATAAAAGGTAAAGTATGGTAGCTTCCTAATACCCATATTTCACTTTTTGTTTACACTGTAAATGTATTATGTGATATTTCTGTTTAGTAAACGTGAAAATCTCCCAATTGTGTGAGAATTGACCACGAAATATTGTAAAATTCATCACAATTTTCGTAATAAATTATTTATCTAAATATTTTTCATTGTGGGTTTCATTTGTTTTACCTACAGGATCACTTATCATAACACTGACGACAATTGGTCTCCGCTATAATACGTGTTCTTCAGTGAGGCAATATCTGAAAATTGCAGTAAAAAATGTTGATGCTATTTTATTGAAACAATTAGCAGAGTATTTATCGGATTTGCTAACATGTGGTATGAATTGCGTACTCATAAGAAAGTAAAAGCGAAAACGAGACGCAACTTGACATGACACAACAATGACTTTGAGACACGCAGTCAGTGACCAGCCATCCTGATATCATTTCTATACATTCCAGCAGTAAGCCATTATCAAGTTATGACAAACAACAGAACAGATTTTAAAATGGTTGGTGAAGGCAAATCAGCTGAAAATACTATTGTTTAAGCTTTAACGGAGAGGAAAATTTGCTGAGTTTAGAAATAAAATGAGCTTTAAAATAAATTCATGTTTGCGAGCAATAATGAAACAGGGATTGGATTTGGGCAGAGGCGTGACAACAAACACGTTCCTGGTTTCCATTCATTTAATAGGTCATTTCTCGACATCAGACATGGTGGATGAATTTACACCCTACAAGAACACAATGACACACGTAAAGGAAACATGCAGTACACACAACCTTGTTACTAAAACATTACACTGTACCTATTACAAGGTATCATATCATTATCTGTATAATTACATTTATTATTTATTATTAATCATATCTCATACTTATGATTTATTTCACAATATCTTTACTGATTTCATTGACTTAATATAAAAATGTTCATGGACAAAATATACTGTATAACCTATTTAACTGGCTAATATTTCACACAATACTAAGACCAATAACATATATCATTTGTAATATACATTCTTTATGTTATAAATAACTGTAATGAACTTACTCTATCAATGTGACAAGAGTTCCAATATCTTGATACTCCAGTATATAAAAATGGCTACCTGCAGGCGAATCTGAACAAATAACCAACTACTCTTTACATACTTGCAAGAACAATCAAAAGCTGTTTTATATACTTGATTTAGTCTGATATATTTACATTATCGTTAAAATAGAAATAGAAAGAAGTTATTTCGAATTTCCAAATATCCACAGAGCATATAGCCTGAACATTACTCAGTACATCAATAAAGTACACTATAACAGTTATTCAAAATATCTCGTACTAATTTGAAGAGTTAATACAATTTGTTTTATAGTCAGCTATTACATAAAAATATTGTCTTCAAAATTACATTTAATTTTGAGCATATTTTAAAACTCCTACCTTTTCTTTATGATCAACCCTTCCAACATGTCTGCCAGAACTGATTTTTCACCCAGGTGAATTGCATGGGCAGGTAAGAAAGGTCACATGACCAACAGGTAAATTTGGGGTTACAGGTCACAGGTTACAGAACAAAACATAAAAAAGCACATGGCACTGAACAACTGACACTGAACAAGACTAGATACTACAAACAATACATGTACACATGAACAAACCAGACATAATTACATATTAAACTCCACTAATAATATCTCATTCATCAACCTTTCTTAAAACATTATAATTTAATTAATAAGACTATCCATGATACTTGGACAGGCTATCCCTGCGACATAAGTATGACATTTTTTTTCTGAAAAAACCCATTAATTATATTTTTTGCATCATTATACTTTTGTGAAAATTGTAATGAAAATACAGGATTTTGCATTCTTAGTATTCTTGTATAACAATTTTTTTTATAGTATGAAGAAGTGGTGTTATTTGAAATGTTTAATATAAAAAAAATTGATCGTGGTATTAGAGATATCCTGCCAATGTTAGAGGCATCTGCTATTAATACCAGTATGCCCTCATGAGTTAAGCCTGGTCACAGCCAACACTCTGATCTACAGGCTAACATTGACAGGACACTTACTTAATCCCGATGGATTGTAAAGTCTTATCATGGCCGTTTTCAGCATTGGATATCTTTTAGAACTCAACTGATATAAAATTGCTTCATTGATATAGGATTGAGGAAATGCTTAACATTATGACTGTATCTCTCTATGGGATACGGGGACTAATTTATCAAAGATCACCGGAAACTGACAGAAAAGACAGAGAACTCGCACAAAAAATGAAGTTTCGACTTACAAAAGCAAACTGTTTGGCTCAGAGGGTGAACACAGAACCTGCTTCTCCAAGAGAGGAAAGCCAGAATTCGTAAAGATGGATGAAATCTTTAATCAATTGTTCAGAACTCAATTTGAAATATTTGAAGACTATAACGTGCGGCACCTACCATTTATCATTAGTTCCAGGCTATATCAGTAAACGTCTTAATGTAAAAGATGTGCATTGATTAGGTTGCCTTACAAGCGTCAGCTGTAGGGAATCTCCCTTTAGCTCAGCGGTAGAACATCTGGCTGGAGAGCCAATAGTCGTTGGTTCGAGCCCAGCGACGGCACTATCTGTATCACTATTCCTCGTCCTATTTACAAATTGGTGCCGTTGACCCTCCCCGTTCAAGGTAGTCTTCCTCCTGCCGTTTACCGTATATTGCCTCTATTTTCACAGCTGAAGCAACTGCACTTGGTCTAGCTTTGGATGAAATCGAAAAGAATAAAATGAAAAAGCTATGATCTGCTACGACTCTTTGTCACATCTACAAAGTATTAAAAACCGGAATTTTAACAACAATCTCGTACAAAATATTGCCCTCCGTATTAACAGAATTTTAGTTTTTGGTCAACTGATCTTGACCTGGATTCCCGGCCATGAAAAAGTAGATAGAGCTGCTAAGGCAGCACTTAACCTCAATACGAAAGATATTAAACTGCCTTATTCTGATTTT
>JAUMHH010213547.1:0-12590 GCA_032359455.1 Chlamys rubida | reverse complement strand
CGGTTTGTGTTGAGCTGTTATCCTCGATATTCTGCCAAGCGAGTCCCCACTAGAGACAGTTAACTCAACCCGTTACACTTGAGTAGAGAGTGCACATTTTCACCGTAGAGTGCACCTACTTACATTTTTAGTTTTACCAAAAAAAACATTTCTAGAGACGATTTGGAACAGATCTAAGCTTCTCGTTGACTTTGATCAATATGAACATCGTTGAAGTTAACACGAACTTGTACGTTTGGTCTCGACTAATCTCAATCAAACGAACCTTTTTTCCGGGTAAGATGGATCGAGAATGGGGAGGGCGGAGGAATATATTTCAAATGACAGTATTTCTGGACGAGTGGCTCTTATTTCAATACTATGCGCCAGATAAAGCTTCTTGATGTGTTTCTGTATACATATATATTTGTTTAAGTTATTTATTAAAAAACAGTTTCAAATACATATTCCTCATCATTGGAAACAGTACAAATGCATTCTTGTTTTTTGTTATTTATTTTCGTAATTCTAGCTGATGTTGAGGAAGTTGTTTTCTTTGAACAAGGAAGCTATTTCTATAATTGATCCAGACACACTGAATGTTTCAGCCTCAGGCCACTAGCAGTAAGTGATAAAGAGATTTTTAAGAAAGGAGTGCTTGTGCAAACATAGAAAGTCGATTTCGTGCATTCATTCATTCGCAGAATCGGCGCCAATTTAAACATTCTCAGATCGTAATCCAGAAATCTATGTCGTATTTTAAAATTTGGCAATTGTTCTTATTACTTAACATTTTTGGGTATTTTGAGAACTGTTGGCATTACATGTAGATCTTGCCACAGCTGGGTCACAGTCGATGCGCGCATTCATTGCTCATCAATGCTTTAGATATGTAAAAACTTGGATGACGCGCGGTAGTGAAATACTTTTTTCGAGTATACAGTATTCGGATTATACTACAGTAGCATCCCCAGTAGTGGCGCCATGCTTTTTTTTAACCGTATTACTCCGACAGCCGGCGATACACTTGAGGCACACCTGGCCCGAATAGTACCTCTCCATGTTACGATGGCATGTTTTACATTTTAGCACCAATAAGCACGATTAGTGTCGGCGTGTTTGCTTGTTTTTATGTCGATGCTATGAAGAGTTTCCCCTCTCACTTACAATAGTCAAGTCTTAGAAGACATAAACAACGGTTTCTTTAATGCGCGGCGGTTTAACGGCGTTGTACAGTATTTGTTTTCAACTTGTCCTTGTAAACTTACTTTTCCCCCGTGTTGCCATCCGATCAATTAACCCAGTTGAAAAGGGAATTTTACATTGAAAGTGTTCGTGCCACTTGCCATTACCGTTTCCAGTTTACAAACTACACAAAAATATACGGACACCGAGTGTAATCGTTTGCTATAAGCAAAAACAATAGCTCATTTAGATATGTCTTTAACAGAAAACCATTATCACTTCCTTCAAAATAATTTTAAGGATTAATAGGGCAATTCTTTATATGCATGATGGTAGACTTTTGTATAATCAAAATGAATAACAGTATGACGTCAATTCTTTATATGCATGATGGTACACTTTTGTATAATCAAAATAATAACAGTATGACGGTAAGGCCCGAACATTTACCGTTTTGAAGACATTCACGTGTTACAATTCTTGCTTTTATAACATTTCGAGTTTGTTATTTATAAAGAGAGACAATATAATGGACATTGTGTACAAAATGCCGTAGCTTTTCTGTCCCAATTACGCTTAAGCACGCTTGTGAGTAGGAGACAAGCGTTATATCGACAGGGATTTCACGCGTGATTACGTGAAGTAATGATGACCGTCAAAGAGGAGGAGACATTATTGTCAAGACGATGTTACGCAGGGATTAACATTTGGACACTCAACTCAAAAATGTAATATATAGTGAAAAAGAGTGGAAGGAAACAAATCTGGTATAAAGGACCAGAGCCTGGCAGGGAAAGGAATACGTACGGCTGAAATATCTTTGCAGGGAAAGGAATGCGGCTGAACTATCTAAAGGTGCCACTCTAGCAAGATTACAAATATAGAGAAACAATGTTTAGCCATTCTTAAAATTACCACCGCACTGTGTTCATAGGATTTTACATCACATTTTGACTTGTGAAAGTCATTGGGACCCCCTGGATTGAACTTCGGGGGTTCTTAATAAATGTGCGGGGTTCTCATAAATGAAAATGTTCAGTATTCATTGCTTTTAGTCATATACATCATTAACATTTGGAGACTGGAATTTTTTAAGTTGCAATTTCAGGGGTTCATTGGGACACAGGTGTTCAGATTATTACGAATCCTGTAAAGGAAACTGGGGGTATTTGAAGCAGGATTCTGCTTTATGTACATAAACCATGTGTTCATTATCGAGTTCAGGTGTTAATTGCAGAAATGTTACCAACATTCTGAATGAATAGAAAATTGCACGTTACAAATGTATTTTCTTTCTAGCAAAGACTTTAATACGTCTATGAGCCGACTATAGATACACACCAGTATATGTGACCGGTGAAGTCCACAGAGAGAATGGGATATCAGGTTGGTAGTCAACACCGAGCCACGATGTTGACGTGGGATTCCACTAATTCCGTCCTGTATACATATCATACCTCATTACTGCGGTCGGACAAAAGTCAGGGGCAAAGTTGATAGAATCCCAGCCAAAGGTCACGTGGTCGGACACCCAACAACACAAACTCTACTGGAACACTCTACCGACATTTATTGCAGTTTTCCACTTGACGTTGGCAAATTATAGAGGAAGGGCAAACGAAGCCAGGTAATATTTATAGCCGGTACGGAATCCTAGGTAATTGGTACCACACTGGTACATACTCTATGCTTACGCAAGGTGTCCTTCGTAACCACTACCTCCCCCTCCTCCTCCCCCTCCCTCAGGATCGGGCGAAGTGGTCGGTAGTCTAGGGATGGTAACAAAGCGCTAAGACATATTCCAATATCATACCAAGACGAGGTTCGAAACAACGATATTTTCCAAATTATTTTTAAAAATGTGAAAATGCAATATTTATGTCCCTAGATACAAATTATCACCCTTAGCTGGTATACACTTCAGTGAAACAACTCTCAAGTCTCATAATTCTACACATATTAAAGTAATGATAATAAACTTGAGTATATGATTGAACGTGATGTGCAGCTACATTGTATATATTGTAACGAAGCTTTGGTAAATCTGGATCCAGAAGAACAGCTAACGCAACTCGCTGCATTTCAAACAATGAAGGGAAGTGTTTACGCGTGTGTACAATGCTACCTCAACAAGTGCCTATTGGATTATATATATTTGTACCTATTGGTTTCCATCAGTTGTACTCGAAAACCCGGTAATAGGTTTTATATTAACATCATACGCACAGCGAATCGGCATTAGACTGCGCCAAACATTTAATTACATCCAGCACGCGAGCTTTGTAACAGTTGTGTCTTATCGAGTATTTATAGGGTTAAACCACTCTGTTTTTCATGCCATTGTTTTCCTTATGGAATTAGTTGTTTGTAATCTACTTTGTTCAGATACGGGGCCAGCTCACGGAAACGTTTTTCCGTTAGGCGCTGGCCTTTCAACATCCGAGCGCCCATTAGACCAAGATCGATGACACACTAGGGACCGGCCAGTTGATAAGATGGGGATTAACATCGGTAACGAAAGTCAGGAACGGAGACGTAACAATAGCTGAGTGGCCATCCTAGGGACATAGGTTGCATCATTAATGAATTACACTTGTAAATGAGATTCACACTCGTCAACGGAATCCTTGTTAACAAGTTGCGAATTGGCCCGGGATCAGATATGTTATACGAAATGTCACAACCTGCGCGGCAAGCATTGCAGGGCGTGACGTAAAGGTAACCCCCATACCACGTGTCACAGATTCACCGATCACAAGCGACAACATCTGGTCATTGTTCTGTACAGAATCTCACAAACAAACACATGTCTTCAGAATCCCGGGGTTTTTTTGCTTCATAAGAAATTCAGTGTAACAGTTTGCATACCGTAGTTAACCTAGTCTGCATGTTCGCGTGCAGGTTGTGACAGAAATATATTCTTCATAATACCCCAGGAGAGACGACTACTGGTACAGAACGCATAAAAAACAATGACTGGTCCAGTCGTTGCGACGCTTGGCTCTCTATAAACCAGACCAATTTTATATACTTTACATATCAAGGCAGATCGATAGTCTTTAACATCTGCATTGATCTAAATCACCAGACTATCACACTTCTTGAAAATCCTAGGCACGCAAGTCCACGACCGTGTTGTTTTAAAGACTGCAGTTGATCAAGTGGAATGGGTTTTTTATTCTTACGTCAAACGCATGGAGTTGTCCGACCCAAAATCTAGAACCGTCATTAACAAATAGCATGACACACAGCTACTCCCCAGATTCGCAAAACACCTTCCGTCATGTCAAATAAAAGTGCCTGATATGTTTATTCCCAAACAAGAAAGAAGAAAGCGATACAAGTTAATTACACCTACGGGTGCGTGCTAGCGGAACAACACAGCTAGGGTGACAGTTTTGTGGCGTCGTGTTGTGTTGCCGAACAAGTTGGGTGTAACCAGTCTAATACGGGTATAATTACGAGGTAGGCAGCAATGGGAAATGTCAACAAGTTCTAAAGTTACCCCTCCCTTGTTGTAAGCCAGTTATACCCAGATGTTGCATGCTCGAGAGGACGAAAAGTACAGACATTTGGTTCGCCCACGCAAGACGGCATCAGATCCCAAGCAATATAAAGTACATGCACGGGTGTCTTAATTAAATTTTGATTATGATAATTTAAATTCGACATATTTCCCCATATTTCACGAACTACAATTTTGAATACTGTGCCAACAAACATTCGTGTGTCATACTGTCACGAAACTGATCGGTGTTTTCAATGTTATGCAGGAACTAGATAATGGCCCCGTCTCTAGAATATTATATAGATATTTAATTATTAGAAGAAAACTCTTAATAACTTTGATCACTTGGATGTCAGATCCAAAGTTCTAAACAAAGAAGAGATAAGCTAGTAGTAAAATGCAGTTGAGAAATTCTTCATCAAAACTTATGAGCTAGTAGCAAGTCAATGCAGAAACTTGCAATGTCACGGGCGCCGGAATGAGAAATAAATGTAAACTTTATTTATTTTACAACAATTATGAAACAAGTTATATCAACTTATATTAATCACTCTTGTTGGCCCGGCTGTTAGCGCGCGGGAAACCGGAGTACCCGGAGAAAACCCACGTGGTCAGGTAGGTGACCCCATACTTTTCACGTCCGATCGGGGAATCGAACCCCGGCCGCCTTGGTGAAAGGCAAGTGCGCTACCCACTGCACCACCCGACCACCCGACCACCCTAGACCAAAACGAAACCCGTAATGAGAATCCCAAACATCTCGCCAAGTTAATATATAGTGTCTGGCAAATATGTCTTGAGCAAATCCACTTCTTATACCAATCCCAAGATGTCTTATATTAAACTTGTGTATAAAGAGGCGATAAAATGCAATTTGTGCATTTAACAAGTATGAAAATAGTGTAATGTTAGTTTGACAGATGGACAAGTGAAGTGTTATCATCGTTTATCGCTCTCGCCCTGCCTGAAGTGATTGGCAAATCTATAATAATTACTTCTATATGAAAGTCTCTTGACGGTACTCAACAGAGTATGACCAGCGCCAAATGCACGTGCCTAAACGCGTGTAAGGAACATATTTTGGCGTGTGGCGCTAATTCCAGGTATAACGGGGAACGCTATTACCAAGCTGCCGCCGGGGCGCCGAGGATCTCGAGGATGTACACACGGTGTGCTGCACAGATGCAAATGCTGCACAATACATATATATATATACTTTCTAGTTCTCAAATTAAGCCGTATGCAATTCAAAGGCAACACCGCTGCCATTCGAAGAGGGTACGTTCTTGCCATTACTGTTTGCCGACAAATACAGACAGTGTTGTGTGTGGTTTTGTGTAGTTTTGTATGAAAACGTGATTTGTGATTTTTTGTTCACAAATTGGGAAGAAGAAAAGCGAAAAAACAATGACATTCCGTCCGACAATGTAGTTAATACAATAGGTCCATAATGCACAAGAAGTTAACACATAATGGGTGTGAGAAAAGGAATCCTTTACGATGTTCGGCGCGCACTTATCTCCCCTGATGTTCATAATTGTACATCTGCGATATCACATCCAACTTTTGTATAGTGCGGCGGTCTCTTTGAAGATTTTTTTATGAGAAACAACTGATGCATTCGTTGTAAAGTACGAAATAGAAAGGACGTTAACAAATCGATTCCATTTCACAATGACATAATCACGCGTGAATCTCGCGAGAATCGTATCGATGGTGATCTCTAGATCTGGACTGTGTGAAGCAAATCGATGCTGAAAAACAGTGTAGTATAGACGTAGTCAGAGAGACGCTTGATTTGGTTGTGACTAGAGCTCACCTTGTTACCGCGGTCACTGGTCACAAAAAAGGCCATGTAATTAGCTCGGGATTATTTCAATACGATCACATTACACTAAACAACCAGATCAAATATCGATTAATACCTGGGATTAAATGGAGCGTCTCGGCATAGAACGATCAGACTCGTCAATACATCACAACCTTATAAATATATATATGCACGCTGATCGTTTGTATGTCGTTTAACAGACAGGGTCGTATCATGACGGGTATATATAAGGAGACACTTCCAAAAAGAAAGCGTTGGAAAATGAGAAAACAAAAGACAATTATTGCAATAGGTACGACGGATCATTTTTGTTTTCTTAAACAGAAAACACAAGAAAACCCGCGATCCTGCAGGGGTCTTCATTAGTCGCCTCTTACGATGAGATATGCAGTGTGATAGCGCAGGCCTCGTCATTCCCCGAACGCACGTCGAATACATTGATGCAAGGGATAGTGACGGAGATAAAAATAACGAAACAATATTTTCCAATCACCAAATATGATACAATTAAAATCTTAAAAGATTAAAAAACAGCCAAGCAATTCAAGATGCAACGTTATCTTCTTGTTGTTGACTGTCCAACAGATATACTGATCGACAGTTGACACATATAGTAGTTCAACGACAAAACCTAATCACAAATACAGACAATACCATTAGTTATGTTGTGATTACATTAGCATATAGTTCCCCACAACACTTCGACACATGAACACACTTGTACTTTTCATGTTTACTCTACTGGTACTGCACACTCCATGCAAGCTATTTAAATGTAATCCGTGTGAACTCCAACCGAAATAACGATAAGGGAATTCCGACTATAAAAAATATCAGATTTTTTAAGACCACTTGCAGGCGCTAGCAACATAAACTGGCGACCACTTGTTGTGGGGTATCGCGATATCTAACGGGCTAACAGAGAACGCGGGGTCGATACAGACGGAATTTAATCTCAGTTATCACACAATTACGTAATGCCACCGGCATTTACAATGCTGCACATCTCGTGTGCTTGGCAGTTGAATATCTACACAATTAAGTGGAAAATAGAGAATGTTGAGTTAAATACTTTGAATTACGGGGATGTGTTAAGTAAAACTCATCAACAAGTGTCTCGTGTCCGTTTCCAGCACCCGTGGGAGCCAGGATTCAATTATCAGTAGTTCAGTACCAACCTGTTTCAGGTTCCCTCGTCAACTAGCGACTGGGGACTACATCCGTTCCCAGCTCATTTACTGGTCATTAGGGTTGTGGTCAGATCTGATGGTGTGGCCGAATACAGATGGCCCGTAAAATACTTCCTGTTCATAAGTGCATGGGTAATGAATTGGATTTCAATTTGGCAAAATGGACCAAAGGGCTAAATCATGAAGGTCGCCAATTGCGTTTAGCCGACAAGCAGGCAATACATATGGCTAGTAAACACGAGATTGTCCTTGAAATGAACAACGCTCGTCACGGAATCACTTTCCGACTTGGAAATGTTTGTATGAAATGTGTGTGAAACATAACACGTTTGCCATTTTAGCGTCATCGAAGCCGAGTGCAATTTAAAGGACAAAATAAATGTCACATAAAAAATTGATAACTTTTAATTATCAACATATCAAAGGTATAACTTAACCTCATAAATATAGCACACCCGTCAAGAACCCGAGTTTTTTTTTATTGATACAACTAGCGGTTGGTGTCCTCAAATACCCCTCAAGTCCCGTTACATCAAACAATAAAAGATAGGCATTGTTTATCTGTTCATCTCTTATACGTCATCCGTGGCATATCGGCATTAAACAATTATCCGGTCCTATACTATCACCTAGCGAGATTATCTGTCAGCCGGTAGCCTTATATGGCCATAAATATGACTCGGCCGTCCACATAAATCTTTATACCATTCAACAATCACCCTAGGGAGGGAAGGTCTCGTGTATTCTCGTCGATGTCACGTTGACCGCGTGACATGCTTTGCACATCAACTAGACCACTCGAATCCGTGACATCCGCGTTGAGTTTGGTCCGATCAATTTGGTTGCTATGACAACCAGACCATTTTAGAAAATTGATACATAGTCAGATTGGCGACAAAAATGCGATAAGAACAATAGTTGATGTAATACAGCCCATAACAGGCCCGCCTCCATGGTTTTACCCAATAGTCATGTAACAGTCGTGACCCGGTTTACTTTTCTGATTCCCGATAACAAATATCGGGACAGTTGGCAATCTAGTGCTTTAATCTAGATTGAGTTAGTAAAATCAACCAAGTGTGTGATTGTGTCCAGGTCATTATTAAGGAATTTGTGGTATATAGAGCAATGAGGAAAAAGGTTCAGATCATTTCAGAGAACGATGATCGTAAATCATAGAATAACCACCACGTGACAATGATGAACGCGGGTCGGAGAGGGCATGACCAGACATTACTCTGAAACGTGTGCCTCATAAATCCTCACTCCCCGTACAGGTAGCTAATTCCATCTACACATACGCCACTGTTTACATACATCACAGGTAGGTCTAAGTTTGGGACTCAAGCATATACCGTCCATAATAGGCATGGCTGCTGGGGGTTTGAAGTTCATTCGCGCGTTTGTGACACTAAACATAGGAATGGTCAATGATCATCAGCTGACCACTAGAGTAACGTCCGTGTCCATTGTACGACCAAACGACGTAATCGTTTTCCTATTGATTCTGTCGAGTTTAATAGGCGTCAAAACATTATCTGGTGTGTAAATGGCCTACGGATGGCCATCAGTGGTCAGTTTGACCAATGTATTAGATGTAAAGTGTCACATACGATGTAGCTCCTGGTCATATTAACTGGCTGACTGGACACATAAACACCTGTCGGTTGACCAGACCTGCGTCAGACAGTAGTGCATGGACGGAAACCTCCAATCGTCTATGCATACTAGTCTACCATTAAACCATAAACAGCATTTAGGTACTAACACTTTCCTCGTTCCTTTTTATCATATGAATATCGTTACGTTTACATGTCGACGTCATGCTCATAACAAACACTCTCGTATCAGCAGAGAGCTACTTTACATTCCGAGAACCGCATACACATACATCATAATGTAGTTGTATTATTTAGTCTAGAGATGAGAAATAATGCTTAACCGACCAGAAAGGCAAATATATATTGTTTGCCTGAATAAATATTTCACGGTACATAATTGACATTTTAGAGTGTCGCGATAGTTTTATGACTAAAATGATACACCTTTCTCACTTTGATAAGCTAGAATATTTTAGAAGGCATCGGGGCGTCCCCGGAATGTACGACGTGGCTAAATATATACGTATATATATATGCTTTGTCGTTGTGTATGAAATGTACATCTATATATGCCATGATATAATAATACCATCATTAAGTCTACACTATATAGTTGCTCTGTCCGAGACATCAGTATGTAGATCTTCGGGATTTATTTTTTTTTTTTCGTCCGGGCATCATATGAAAGTTAATGTAAATTATATGTACGCAGGGCTCGGCTCTGAATACATTACATACGTACTTTGTACCTCGGGGTTCACGTCTTCATCATACACTCTCATCCTCGAGTCAGACAATTAAAAACGACCTTGACAAATCTGTAGACGAGCACGTGGTTATATGACGTTGACCTTGTTCCAGACATGTACAAATGTTCAATACGGGGATTGACATTCAAATAATGAAAGTCACTGACGCATAACCAATGTCTCCATCTCTCGTGTCAACAGCTAACGCTTGTCCCCAAGGTGAACCATTGTTTCCAGTTATATAACGAACAGAATCCGACCTTCAAACTTTTCAATTTATTAATAGGTATAATTCATACCTGTCAACGTCAACCTCGCGCTCACTAAAAGTTATAGAAACTCCACGGTGAAGAAACTTACAACACTTGACAATGGCTTTGACATGTGCACATTGGTATTCAGATTGGGGACACTTAATTGTTACACCACAGACCGTAACTGGGTTTTAACTTGAACTGTATTAATTATACCATTACACACGTGTGTAACGTATATATTATCTCGTTAACTTGAACTGTATTAATTATACCATTACACACGTGTGTAACGTATATAGTATCTCGTTATGTCTTCAACTAATATTCCTCGCGTAAAGAATGCGTGCTAATTAAACGTCCGTCTGGGATTTGTCAATGATCGCCGTCGGTCTGGAAAAAAACAATTTGTCACAGAAAAAAGGCCCACATAGACCAGTGGTCAGTTTGAAAACACTTTCCCATCCCCTAAAGTCAACATCTGTCAGCATGATGACAATGCTGGACACGGAAGTTAATCGGTTGCTTTGTCACGCCTTCTGCCGACACACCTGATCACAGCCAGCGGCCTCAAAGGCGAAAACTTGGTCAACAAGCAAGTTGTTATATGGAAACATACAACAT
Source organism: Chlamys rubida (assembly GCA_032359455.1). Taxonomy (NCBI): domain Eukaryota; kingdom Metazoa; phylum Mollusca; class Bivalvia; order Pectinida; family Pectinidae; genus Chlamys; species Chlamys rubida. Next base: position 1,669 of record JAUMHH010213547.1, on the reverse strand, counting down.
TTACCTTGTGAACATAGTTGTATAGGTAAAAATTAATCGAAATCAATTACCACTAGTTCGATCGATACTAATGTAGACAATATCACGATCACGATCTACGAATTCCAAACAGATATGTATGTTGTAACGATTCCTGGGAGGTTTCTCAGCATCATCAGCCGTGTAGCGGTGTGACAGACAACCTCGTGGCGACCACGCCCCTCCTTGGTAAAGATCTAGAGCGTGGCTTCCCCATCCAGGTATCGGCTCCCAGCGGCCACAGTACAATTGGCAGATGTTTGCGGTTATCAGGGTGGGGTCAGAGAGGGCCTGGTGTGGCACCAGAGATAGGGGATGGGGAGTTAGCTCGTGAAAAAAAATCAACCTTCATTAGAAACTTAATAATTGTATATTTATTAAAGTATATATGCCACAACATTAAACATTCGAGTAAGAGGTACTGAAAGATACCGGTACATAAAATGTTCACAAAATAGTTAGAAACTTACTTTGTTCGACTTTAATTTCCCTGTCGGTTCTGCTGCCGTCTGTCTTGTATATACAATCAAGTTGAACGGAAGCCTCCCTGTCATTTCCTATGGACAATACCTCTCCAGAGACTACTGCGTCCGAGAAATGTGTCATTCTCTCGAAGAGCACTTCCCCGTTCATATCTATATCCTTAGTACATTCCTGGGCCCGGGTCAGACCCAGTAATAGACACGACACGACTACACCCAACATAACACGTACTGGGGCCATGCTAGATTTGTAGTGAGGTAGGAGCTCCCGATATCGCTGCTGTTTCACTCGGATATGTAATCCACAAACACCGCTTGGGTCTGCACTATTTCTCCCTCGTAGCGATAAATGGCATCCGAAACTGTCGTGTGCACTGGTTGTACTGTTCACGTCCGTACCTTACAACACTATAGCTCTGCTACCATCGACGACTGAAGAGCGACTGACGGCCCGGCACAATGCATTCGCTGAACCTTCATTCAGAAAACTACTGACAAGTCAACCAAGCGAATCGATCGCGCTACGGCTGAGTAACTTTCACCACTCAGCCTTAACTTACTCCAAGACATCTTGAAGTTGATCTTGTTGATGACTTAAAATAACTGCGGGACATATTTTAATGGCGGACAATAAATCAATAACGACTGTCGTTTTATAATCTGGGTATTACTGTATTGTGACAATGTCATATTGGTTACAGCTCAGGCCGTTTTATCGATCCAGTCTGACTCTGTCACATCTGTTGGCATAATGGCCCTAAATGGACAAAGACCTCCGAGTTTAGTTATTGATATCGTCAAAAAATAATTAGCATCATAAAAAGACGGAGCGCGTCCGTTACAAAGGTGACAAGAGCGCGCGGGAGGTGGTGTTTGATTCACACATTTAGACTATGACTCCGCCAAAACAGAATCAAAGCGGATCGATGGCTCATGATATTATCAATTCACTTAAGTGTACTTTATGTGAGCGATCCTCAAACAACGAGCTTGTATAACAGGAAAAGTTTGACGTTTGTCTGAACACTTAAAGTGCAGGTGTTACACAAATATCAACAGTACTAACACCACATGTTTACTCTATAACCCGTCCTAACACCACTTGTTTACTCTATAACCCGTACTAACACCACTTGTTTACTCTATAACCCGTACTAACACCACTTGTT